>RXID01012299.1:0-71335 GCA_005019695.1 Trichopus zeylanicus subsp. travancoricus
GTAGTAGTAGTAGTAGTAGTAGTAGTAGTAGTAGTAGTAGTAGGTGTAGGTGTTGGAGCAGGAGTAGTAGCTCTAGTATTAGTGGTCGTAGGAGTAGTAGTATTAGTATTGGTGGTAATGGTAGAAGTAGTAGAAATAATAGTAGTAGTAGTAATTGTAGGTGGTCATAGGACTATTTCGATTAGTAGTAGTTTTAGTAACAGCAGCAGTAATAGTTGTAGGAGGGGTAGTAGTGGCAATAGGTGTAGGAGTAGGAGTAGGAGTAGGAGTAGGAGTAGTAGTGTTAGTATTAGTAGTAGAAGTACAAGCAAAAGGAGGAGTGGTAGTTGCAACCATTATACTGGTAGTAGAAGTAGTTGTAGTAGTAGTAATAGTAGTACCAGTATTATTAGTAGTAGTCATGGTGGTAGTATCAGTATTAGAAGTAGAATTAGTAGTAATAGGAGCTGCAAGAGTAGATATAGTAATAGTAGTTATAGCAATACTAGAAGTCATAGTAGTAGTAGTAGTAGTAGTAGTAGTAATAGTCGTAGTAATAGCAGTTTTGGCTGTTGTAGGAGTAGCAGTAGTTGTTGTAGTAGTAGTAGTAGTAGGAGTGTTTGGAGTAGTAGTATTAGTGCGAGTAATATTAGGAGGAGGAGTAGTAGTAGGAGTAGTAGTAGGAGGAGTAGTAGTCGTAATAGCAGCAGTAGTAGTAGTAGTAGTAGTAGTAGAAGTAATAGTAGGAGTAGTAGTAGTACAAGTAGTTGTAGTGGTGGTGGTGGTGGTGGTAGTAGTAGTTGTGGTAGTAGTAGTAGTAGTAGTAGTCTGAGTTGGAGTAGGAGTGGTAGTTGTAGTAGTAGTTGTTGTAATAGTAGTAGTAGTAGTCGTTGTAGTAGTAGTAGTAGTAGTAGTAGTCGTAGTAGTAGTAGTAGTAGTAGTAGTAGTAGTAGTAGTAGTAGTAGTAGAAGTAGTAGTAGGAGTAATAGTAGTACAAGTAGTAGTAGTAGTAGTGGTGGTGGTAATAGTAGTAGTAGTAGTAGTTGTACTAGGAGTCTGAGTTAGAGTAGGAGTGATTGTTGTTGTGGTAGTAGTATCGGTAGGAGTACTAGTAGCAGCAATTATACTAGTAGTAGTTATAGGAGTAGTAGTAGTAGTAGTAGTAGTAGTTGTTGTTGTTATTCTTGTAGTACCAATTCTATAAGCAGTAGTAGTTTTAGTTTAGTAGTAGTCGTTGAAGTAGAGGTAGTAATAGTAGTAGGAGTGGTAGAACTAGTAGTAGTTGTAGTAGTAGTAGAAGTAGTAGCAGTAGAAATAGCAGTAGTAGTAGTCGTCGTAGTAGTAGTAGAAGTTGCAGCAGCAGTAGCAGTAGTAAATCAACAGCAACAACAGAAGTAATAGTCATAGTAGTAGTATAAATCATAGTAGTAGTTGTAGTAATAGGATTAGTAGGAGTAGTTATTGTAGTAGTAATAGTAGTAATAGTAGTTGTTGTTATTGTAGCAGCAACAGCAGCAGTAGTAGTAGATGTAGAAGTAGTAGTAGCAGTAGCAGTAGCAAATGTAGTAGTAGAAATAGCAGCAGTAGTAGTAGTATTAGTATTATATGTAGTGTTAGTAGTAGTAGTAGAAGCAGTAGAAGCAATAGTAGCAGTAGTATGTGTAGCAATACTTGTTGTAGTAGGAGACCTAGTAGAAGCAATAGTACTAGTAGTAGCAACAACAATAGTAGTAGTAGTGGTGGTGGTAGTAGTAGTAGTGCAGTAGTAGCTACAACAGTAGTACCAGTAGTTGTAACAGTAGTAGTAGTTGCAATAGTAATAGTAGCAGTGGTAGTAATAGTAGTAGTAGTAGGTGAAGCAGCAGCAGCACTAATAGTAGTAGTAGTAATAGTACTAGTAATAGGTGTGGAAGTAGTAGTAGTAGTAGTTGAAGTATTAGGAGTAGTAGTCGGAGTAGGTGCAGGAGTAAGGGTAGTAGTACGAGTAGTAGTAATAGTGGTGGTTGTTGCAGGAGTAGTTGTAGTAGTGTTAGTATTACTAGAATTAGTATTAGAAGTAGTAGTCATAGTTGAAGTAGTAGTTGTGGTAGTAGTTGTAATAGTAGTTGCAGTAGTAGTGGTAACAGTAGTAGCAATAGTAGTAGTTGCTATAGTCGTGGTAGTAGTAGAAGCAGAAGTAGTAGTTGGAGTAGTAGTAGTAACAATAGTAGTAGTAGCAGGAGTAGTAGTAGTAGTATTAGTTGTTGTCGTTGTCGTCGTCGTTGTTGTTGTTGTTGTACTAGTAGTTGCAGTAGTAGTCGGACTATGAGTAGCAGTAGTTGATTGAGTAGTAGTAGTAGTAGTAGTAATATTAGTAGCAATAGCAGCAATTGTAGTATTAGGTGTAGTATTGGCCGTAGGTGTAGAAGTAGGATGAGTAGTAGTAGTAGTAGGAGTAGTAGTAATATTTTTAGTTTTAGTAGTAGTAGTGGTGGTGGTGGTGGTGGTGGTCGTAGTAGTAGTAGTAGCAGCTGCAGTCGTTCTGGTAGTAGTGGTAGTAGGAGTGTTTGGAGTAGTAGTATTAGTACAACAAATAGTATAAGTAGTAGTAGTAGGAGCAGTAGTAGCAGTAGGAATAGTCGTAATAGTAGTAGTAGTAACAGTTGTAGTAGTTGTAGTAGTAGTTGTTGTTGTTTTTGTTGTATTAGGTGTAGTAGTAGTAGTAGTTTCAGTAGTAGTAGTCATAGTTGTGGTAGTAGCAGTAGTAGCCGGAGTTGGATTAGGAGTGGTAGTTGTTGTTGTAGTAGTATTATAGGAGTAGGAGTAGTAGTAGAAGTAGTCGTAATAGTAGTAGCAATAGTAGTAGTTTTTGTAGAAGTAGTAGTAGTAGTCATAGTAATATTGGAAGTTGTAGCAGTAGTAGTAGTAGCAACAGCAACAACAGAAGAAGTAGTAGTAGTAGTAGTATTAATAGGATTAGTTGGAGTAGTTGTTGTTGTAGTAGTAGCAGTAGTAGTATTAGAAGTAGCAGCAGTAGTTGTTGTTGTTGCAGCAGCAGAAGTAGTAGTAGTAGCAGTAGAAGTTACAATAGTAGTGGCAGCCGAAGCATCAGCAGTAGTAGCAATTGTTGTTGTTGTGGCAATTGTAGTAGTAGAAGCAGTAGTAGCAAAATTAGTTGCAGCAATATTAGTAGAGAAATTAGTAGGACCAGTATTAGGAGTAGTAGTGGTAGCAGTAGCTGCAATAGTAATAGTAGTAGTAGTACTAGTAGTAGTAGCAGCAGTAGTAGTAGTGCAGTAGTTGCCGCAGTAGTAGTAGCTGTAGTTGTAACAGAAGTAGTAGTTGTAGTAGTAATAGTTGTTGTAGTGGTTATTGTAGTAGTAGTAGCAGTAGCAGAAGCAATAGTAATTATTGTAGTAGTAATAGTACTAGTAGTAGCTGTAGTAGTGGTAGTAGCAGTTGAAGTATTAGGAGTTGTAGTATTAGTAGTATTAGTGGTAGTAGTATTAGGAGTAGTAGTATTAGTGGTAGTAGTTGTAGCAGTAGAAGTAGCAGTGTTAGTATTAGTAGTATGAGTAGCAGTAGTAGTTGTTGTAGCAGTAGTGGTTGTAGTAGTAGTAATAGTTATAGTAGTAGTTATAGTTGTTGTTGTAGTAGTAGCGGTAGTAGTAGTAATAGTGGTAGTAGTAGTAGTAGTAGTGGAAGTAGTAGAAGTAGCAGCAGTTGTTATTGTTGTACTAGTAGTTCTAGGAGTAGTAGTAGTGCTAGTAGTATGAGTTGGAGTAGGAGTCGTAGTAACAGTAGTAGTATTTGGAGTATGGGTAGTAGTCATTGAAGGAGTAGTAATATCAGTAAGATTTGGAGTAGAGTGGCAATAGCGGTAGTTGTAGTAGTAGTAATAGTGGTAGTTATAGAAGGTTCAGCAACAGCATCTTTAGTTGTAGTAGTAGTTAATGTTGTATTCGTAGTAGTAGTCGTATTCGTAGTAGTAGTAGTAGCAGTAGTAGTTGTAATTGAAGTTGAAGTAAAAGTAGTAGTAGTTGTTTTAGTTATTGTAGTAGTAGTTGGAGTAGTAGTACAAGGAGATGTAATAGAAGTCATAGTAGTTGTTGTGGGAGTGGTAATAGTAATAGTAGTTGTAGTTGTAGCTGTAGTAGTATTTGTAGCTCTAGCTATAGTAGTTGAAGCAGTAGTAGTAGTAATAAGAGTAGTAATAGTAGTAGTAGTAGTAGTAGTAGTAGTAGTAGTAGTAGTAGTAATAATAATAATAGTAGTAGTAGTAGTAATAGTAGTAGCAGTGGTCTCAACACTTGTATTAGCAGAAGCAGTAGTAGGAATAGTAGTAGTAGTAGCCGTTGCTGTAATATTAGTAGTTGTAGTAGTGGTGGTGGTGGTAGTAGTAGCAGTTGTTGTAGTTGTTGTAGTTGTTGTAGTAGTTGTAGCAGCCAACATTGCAGATGTAGTCGTAGTAGAAGTAGTAGCAGCAATCACGTAGCTATAGTAGTAGAATTTGTAGTAGCAGAAGAGTAGTAGTAGTAGTAGCAATAGTAGCTCCAGCTGTAGTAGCAGTAGTAGTACTAGTAGTAGTGGAAGTATTTGTAGTAATAGTAGCAGTAGCTGTACTAGTAGTATTAGTAGTAGTAGTAGTAGTAGTAGTAGAAGTAGTTGTACTAGCATTAATAAATGTAGTTGTAGTTGGAATGGTAGTAGTGGTTGTAGTTATAGAAGTAGTAATAGTGGTTGTAGGAGTTGTAATAGTAGCAGAAGTAGTAGTTGTAGCAGTAGTGGTAGTAGCGGTGGGAGCAGTAGTAGTGGTGTCCGTGGTAGCAGTAGTAGCATTTGTAGAAGTAGTAGTGGGAGTAGGAGTAGTAGTACCCGAAGTAGCCACAGCAGCAGTAGTAGTACCATTTCTAGTAGTACCCGAAGTGGCAGTAGTAGTAGTTGTAGAAGTAGTAGTAGTAGTAGTAGTAGTAGTAGCAATAACAGTAGTAGTAGTAGTTATTGTAGCAATAATAACAGAAGTAGTAGCAGTAGTAGTAGCAGCAATTTTAGTAGTAACAGTGGTAGTAGTTGAAGTAGTACTAGTATGTGTAGTTGTAACACTGTAGTAGTAGCAACAGTAGTAGCAGTTGTAGTAATAGTAGAAGTATTAGTAGTAGTAGCAGCAGCAGTAGTAGTAGTTGTTGTTGTTCTCGTTGTTGTTGTTGTTGTTGTTATAGTAGTATTAGTAGCAGCAACAACAACAGTAGTAGTGGCAGTAGTAGCTACAATAGCAGTAGCAGTAGTAGTAGCAGTAGTTTTAGTAGTAGTAGGAATAGTAGAAGTAGCAGCAGCAGCAGCAGCAGCAGTAGTAGTGGGAATAGTAGAAGAAGCAACAGTAGTAGTAGTAGTAGTACAAGTAGTATTACAAGAAGCAGTAGTAGAAGAAGTAGTAGCAACAGTAGTGGCAGTAGTAGTAGCAATAGTAATAGCAGCAGCAGTTGTACTAGTAACAGTAGTAGTAGTTGGAGTAGAAGTAGTTGTAGTAGTTGTTGTTGTTGTTGTTGTCACAGCGACAGCAGCAGCAGCAGGAGTAGTAGTACGAGCAGTAGTAGTTATAGTAGCAGCAGTAGTAGTAGCCATTGTGGTTGAAGCAGCAGTAGTAGAAGCGATCGTAGTAGTTGTTGTAGTTACATCAGTTGTATCTGTAGCAGTTGTAGGAGTAGCAGAAGAAGTAGTAGTAGTAGTTGCTATAGTTGAAGTAGTAGGTTTAGTAGTAGCAACAGTAGCAGTGGCGGTAGTAGTAGTAGTGGTAGTAGTAGCAGTTGTTGAAGTAGTTGGTGTGGTGGCAGTAGCAGCAGCAGTAGTAATGGTAGTATTAGTAGTTGTGGTAAGATTGGTGGTGGTAGTAATAGTAGTAGTAGTAGTAGTAGTAGTAGTAGTGGTAGTAGTAATAGTAGTTGTAATAGTACTAGTAGTAGTAGTAGGAGTTGGACTAGGGGTAGTAGTATGAGTATTGGTAGTCATTGTGGTGGTGTTAGTAGTAGTAGTAGTACCAGTAGTAGTACTAGTAGTAGTAGTAGTAGTAGTAGCAGTAGTTGTAGTATTAGTAGTAGTACTAGAAGTAGTCAGAGTAGCAGCAAAATTTGTAGGAGTAGTACTAGTATAGAAGTTGTAGAAGTAGTAGTAGAAGAAGTAGTGCGAGCAGTAGTAGTAGTGGTAGCAGTAATAGCAGTAGCAGCAACAATAGTAGTAGAACTAGTAGTAGAAGTAGCGGTAGAAGAAGAAGAAGAAGTAGTAGTAGTAGTAGTAGTAGTAGTAGTAACTGTAGTGGTAATAGTAGTAGTCGTAGTAGTAGTGGTAGTAGTAGGAGTAGTAGCTACCGTAGAAGTAGTAGTATTAGTAGTAGTGATTGTAGCAGTAGTAGTAGCAGCAGCAACAATAGTAGTAGTTGCAGTAGTAGTAGTAATAGTTGGGGTTGTAGCAGTAGTAGCAGAAGTAATGATAGTACTAGTAGTAGTAGTTGTTGTTGTTGTTGTTGTAGTAGTTGTTGTTGTAGTTGAAACAGTAGTAGTGGAGGTAGTAGAAGTAGTTCTAGTAGCAGTAACAATAGTAGTAGCAATACCGGTAGTAGAAGCAGTAGTTGTAGTAGTAGTAGTAGGAGTAGTAGTAGTATTAACAGTAGTACCAGTAGTACTTGTAGTAGTAGGAGTAAAAGCAACAACAATAGTAGTAGTAGTAGCTGTAGTAGTAGTTGTAGTAGAAATAGTACAATAGTAATAAACGTAGTAGCAGTAGTACAGTAGTAGTAGCAATAGTAGCTGCAGCAGCCGCAGCAGCATCAGCAGCAGCAGTAGTAGTAGTAGTGGCAGTTGTAGCTAAGTAGGGGTAGTTGTAGTGAAAGTAGTAGCAGTTGCCGTAGTCGTCGTATTAGTAGTTGTAGACGAAGTAGTAGAAGTGGTAGTTGTTGTAGTAGTTGTTGTAGCAGTAGTAGTATTAGCAACACACATAGCACTAGTACTAGTAGTGGTAGTCCTAGAAATAGTAGTAGTTGTAGAATAAGTAGTAGTAGTAATACAAGCAGCAGTAGTAGTAGTAGTCGGAGATGTAGTAGTAGCAAAAGTAGCAGAAGTAGTAGCAGTAATAGTGGTAGTAGTAGCCACAGTGGATATAATAGTTGTTATTGTAGTAGTAGGAGTAGCAGAAGTAGTAGTTGTTGTTGTAGTTGCAGGTCTAATAGGAGAAGTAGCAGTAGCAGTATTAGTAGTAGCAATAGTAGTGGTCGTAGTAGAGGTAGTAATAGAAATAGTAGTGGCCGTAGTAGTAAAAGCAGTAGTAGCAGTAGTCGTAGTAGTAAAAGCAGTATTATTAGTAGTGAGAGACGTAGTCGTAGCAACAACGACTGCAACAATTGTAGTAGTGGTGGTGGTAGAAGTAATAGTAGTTGTAGCAATAGTAGTACTAATAGTAGTAGTAGTGGTAGTAGTAGTAATAGTAGATGTAGCAGTAGTAGTGGTAGCAGCAAAAGTAGTAGCAGTAGTTGTTGTATAGTAGTAGTAGCAGTACTAGTAACCACAGTAGTCATAGTTATAGAAGCAGTAGTAGATGCAGTATTAGTAGTAGCTGTAGTAGGAGTTGTAGTAGTAGCAGTAGTAGCAATAGCAGTAGCCATAGTAGTAGTTGTAGTAGTAGTGGCAATAGCAGTAGCCATAGTAGTAAAAGTAGTAGAAGTGGCATCCGTAGCGATAGTAGTAATAGTAGTAGTCATGTAGTAGTTGAAGTAGTAGTAGTACTATTAGTAGCAGTAGTCGTAGTAGTACCAGTAGTAATAGTTGTAGTAGTAGTAGTAGTAGTAGAAGTTGTAGTGGCGGTAGTAGTCATTGTAGTAGTAGTAGTAGTAGTAGTAGTAGTAGTAGTAGTAGCAGTAGCAGCAGCAGTAGTAGTAGTAGTAGTAGTAGTAGTAGTAGCAATAGTAGTAGTAAGAGTAGCAGTAAGAGTAGCATTAGTAGTTGCAGAAGTAGTAGTAGTCGGAGTAGTAGTAGTAGTAGTTGTTGTTGTAGTTGTAGTAGTAGTAGTGACAGTAGTAGCATTAGCAGTAGTAGTAACAATAGTAGTAATAGTAGTACAAATAGTAGAAGGAGGAACAATAGCAGTAGTAGTAGCAGCAGTAGTCGCCAGAGTAGTAGTCCTAGAAGTAGCAGTTATAGTAGCAGAAGTAGTAGTAGTTGTAGTTGTCATAGTAGTAGTTGCAACAATATTAGTATTAGTAGAATTAGTAGTATTGGTAGTAATAGTAGTAGTATTCTTATTAATCGAAGCGATAGTAGTAGTAGCAGAGGTAATAGTAGTAGGCGACGTAGCAGCAGTAGCAGTAGCAATAACAGTAGTAGTAGCAATAGTAGAAGTATTAGTTGTTGTAACAGAAGTAGTAGAAGTAGTAGTAGTAGTATGAGTAGTAGTAGTAGTATGAGTAGTAATAGTTGTAGCAGTAGCTGTAGCAGTAGTAGTTGTTGTTGTGGTAGCAGTCACAGTTGTCGTAGAAGTCAGTATAGTGGTAGTAGTAGAGGTAGTAGTTGTAGTAGATGTCGTAATAGCAGTAGCAGCAGCAATTTTGGCACTAGTAGTAGTGGCAGCAGCAACTGCAAAAGCTGTAGTAGTATAGCAATAGTTGTTGTTATAGTAGCAGTAGTGGCAGTAGGGGTAGCGATAGCCGTTGTTGTAGTAGTAGTAGTCGTAATAGTAGTAGTAGTAGTAATAGTAGCAGGAGTAATAATAGTAGTAGTAATAGTAGTAGTAATTGTAGTAGTAATAGTAGTAGTAGTAGTAGTAATAGTAGTAATAGTGGCAATCGTAGTAGTAGTATTAATAATAGTAGTAATAGTACCAACAACAATAGTAGTAGTAGTAGTAGTAGTAGTAAATATAGTTGTAGTAGCAGCAGCAGTAGTAGTAGAAGTAATAATAGTAGTAGTAGTAGAAGTAGTAGTAGTATTAGTAGTAGTAGTAGAGGTAGTAGTTCTAGAAGTAGTAGTTGTAGTAATTGTAATCATAGTTGTTGTATCAGCAATAGTAGTAACAGTAGCAGCAGTAGCAGGAGTAGTAGCCGCAGCAGCAGTAGTAATGGTAGTTGAAGTAGATGCAGCAGTAGTAGCAGCAGTGGTAGTAGTAGACGTAGTAGTAGTAGTAGTAGAAGCAGTAGCAGCAGTGATAGTAGTAGTAATAGTAGCAATTGTAGTAGTAGTAGTAGTAGTAGCAATAGAATTAGTAATAGTAGTCACTGTAGCAACAGTTATAATACAAGGAGTAGTAGTAGTGGTAGCAGCAGTAGTTATAGTAGTAGTAGCAGATGGAGTAGTAATTATAGTAGCACATGTCGTTGTAGCTGTTGTAGCTATAGTAGTAGTAGTTGTAGTTGTTGTTGTTGTAGCAGTCGCCAGAGTAGTAGTAGTAGTAGTAGTAGATAGTAGTAGTAGTAGTAGTAGTAGTAATAGAGGCAGTAGTAGTAGTTGTACTAGTAGTCATAGTAGTAGCTATAGTAGTTGTAGTAGAAGTAGTGGTAATAGTAGTAGTAGTAGCCGTAGGAGCAGCAGCAGCAGAAGAAGTAGTAGTAGCCGTAGCAAGAGTAGCAATAGTGGAGGTAGCAGAAGTCATAGTTGCAGTAGTAGCAGAATTAGTAGTAGTGCTAGTAGTAGTAGTCGTAGTAGTGGTAGTAGTTGAGGTAGTAATAATTGTAGCAGCAGCAGTAGTAGTAGTAGTAGTAAAAGTAGTTGTGGCAGCAGTAATAGTTGTTGTAGTAGTAGTAGTAGTAGTAATAGTAGTGGTGGTCATAGTAGTAGTAGTAGTAGGAGTAGCAGTATTAGAAGTAATAATAGTAGTAGTAGTAGTAGCAGTACTATTGGTAGTAGTAGTAGTAGCAGCAGCATTAGTAGTTGTTATAGTAATAGTAGTAGCAGTAGTAGGAGTGGTAGTTGTAATAGTAGTAGATGTTGTAGTGGTAGTTGTGGTAGTGGTATTTGTTGTAGTTGTAGTGGGAATAATAGTTGTAATAACAGGAGCAGGAGTAGTAGAAATAGTAGTAGCAGTGGTAGCAGTTGTAGTAGTAACAATAGTAGTAGTAGTAGTTGTTGTAGTAGTAGCAAGAGTAGTAAAAGTAGAAGAAGTTGTAGTAGTAGTAGTGGTAGCAGGAGTATGAGGAGTAGTAGTAGTTGTTGTTGTAGTAGTAATAAGAGTAGTTGTAGTAGTGGCAGTAACAATCGTACAAGCAATAGTAGTAGAAGTAATAGTAGTAGTAGTAGTATCAGTAGCAGTAGCTATAGTAGTTGTAGTAGCAGAGGTAGTAATAGTAATAGTGGTCACGATTGCAGTTGTAGTAGTAGTAAAAGTAGCAATAGTAAAAGTTGTAGTAGTAGTAGCAACTGCAGTAGCTATCATTGTTGCTATAGCAGCAGTAGTAGATATAGTTGTCGTAGTGGCAATAGTAGCAGCAATAGTAGCAGTTGTAACAGCCGTAGCAACATTAGTATTATTGCTACTAGTACTACTACTACTACTCCTATTACTACAACTACTATTGCTACAACTGCTACTACTCCAACTACTACTACTACTTCCACTCTTACTGACACTACTGCTACTACTTTTGTTGCTTCTCGTACTCCTAGTTCAACTACTACTAATAATACTCCCAAGTACTTCTACTACTGCTGCTGCTACTACTAATACTACCTCTACTCCTACACCTATGCCTCCTACTACTACTTCTACTACTACTACTGCTGCTACTACTACGACTACTTCTACTTCTACTACTGCTACTTCTACTACCGCTACAACTGCTGCAAATACTATTACTACTACTAGTGCTACTATTGCAACAACTACTACTTCTGTGGCTCCTACTACTACTACTGCTATCGCTACCACGATTTATACTACTACTCCTATTACTACTACTACTACTACTCCAATTACTGTTTCTGCTACTATTACTAGGACTACTGCTACTACTACTACTACTACTACTATTACTACTACTACTATTATTACTACTGCTATTGTAGCTAATACTTCTACTACTTCTGTTGCCACTGCTACTACTACTACTCCTACAACTCCTACTACTACAATTACTACTGTAACTACTACGACCACCACAACTATTATGATTACTACTACTACTACTACTACTGCTGCTGCTACTAGTTTTGCTACTACTACTACTATTTCTACTACTACTGTTACTTTACTTCTACTACTACAACTATTACTTCTACTACTCCTACTACTACTACTCCTACTTCTACCACTTCTACGACTACTACTACTCCTACTACTGCCAGTACTTGTAGTCGTAGTAGCAATAGTAGTAGTAGTAGTAATGGTAGTAGTATTATAGTAGCAATAGTAGTAGTTGTTGTTGCTGCAAGTACTACTTCTACACCTACTACTACTGCTACTAGTACTTCTACTACTACCACAACCACTACTACTACCGCTAGTTGTATAACTACTACTACTACTATAACTACTGCTACTACTACTGCTACTCCAACTAATACTTTTATAATTACTACTACTACTACTACTTCTCCTACTACTACTACTAGTAATAATCCTGTTGTTGCTACTAATATTACTACTACTGTGCTGCTACTGCTTTTGGTGCTTCTACTACCAGTATTACTACTACAAAAACTGCTACTACTACTACAATTGTGATTGTTAGTAATGCTTCCGCTACATCTACTGCTACTACTACTACCACTCATACTACTTCTACTACTGTAACTACTATTGCTTTTGATGCTACTTCTACCACTCCCACTTCTACTGCTACTACTACTGCTATAGCTACAATAACAACTACAACTCCTACTTCTCATATTGCTGCTACTACGACAACAACTACTACTACTGCTACAACTTCGGTTACTACTACTGCTACAACTGCTGCCACTACTACCCTGACTACTAAAACTACTACTACTATTTCTACTCCTACTACGTCGGCTATTACTTCTTCTGCTACTACTACAATTGCTGCAACTACAACTTCTACTAATACCCCTCCAACTACTACTACTACTGCTACTAGAACTCCCACTGTTACTGCTACTATGATAATAACTGCTGCTGCTCCTACAACTATGACAACTACTACCACAACTACTGCAGCTCCAGCTACAACTACTACTACGACCTCAACTAGTACTATTGATACTCCAACTACTATAACAACTACTACTACTTCTACTACTACTACTACTATTGTTACTCCTACTACTACAACTACTACTTCTACTGCAGCTACTACTCCAACTACTACTACTACTTCTACTTTGGCTACCACTATAACTTTATCAACTAGTTCTACTACTACTACGAATGCTATGACTGCTCCAATTACTACAAGTACTACTTTTGCTACTACTTCTACTGCTAATGCTGCTTCTACTATTATTGTGACTTCTACTAGTATTGCTACAACTACACCTACTACAACTTATGCTATAACTGTAACTTCTACAACAACAACTACTACTACTACATCTACTTCAACTTTTGCTACTACTACTACTACTACTACTGCTACTACCGTCTCTTCTACAACTACTACTACTCCTACTACTACTGCTACTACTACCACCACTACTACTACTACAAATGCTACTATTACTGCTTCTGTTACAACTGCAACTTTTGCTACTTCTACTACTACTGCTACCACAGCTGTTGCTTCTACTACTATAGCTACTACTACTACTTCACATACTACAACTAGTTCTGCTTCTACAACTACTGCTACTGGTACTACTATGGCTACAACTTCTACTATGACTACTTCTACAACTACTGCCGCCACTACTACTACTACTACTACTTCTGCTACTACTACAACTACTGTTGCAACTTCTGCTACTACTAGTACTACCACTGCTACTTCTACTACTCCTACCTCTACTACTACTACTAATACTACTGCCACTACTACTACTGCTGCTGCTACTACTACCACTACTACTACTACTATAACTACTACTACTACTACTGCTGCTGCTACTGCTACTGCTATAACAACTACTATTGTTACTACTGCCACAAATGCGACTACTAATACTAACAGTACTACTACTACAACTACTACTATTACTACTTCTCCTACTACAACTACTAGTAGTACTATGGCAACTTTTGCTACTACTACAAGTTCTACTACCTTTACCGCTACTACTACAACTACTACTGCTTCTACTTCTACTGCTGCTACCACTGCTGATTCAACAGCAACTATTGGTGCCATTACTAGTACTACTTCTGCTACCACTGCTATTGCTACTACTACTTCTACTACAATGGGTTCTACACCTGTAACTATAACTACTACTACTACAGCAACAGTTGCTACTACAACTACTTCTCCTGCTACTACTACTACTGTGATAACTATTTTTATGGTATATAATGCTACTACAACTTCTACGACTGCTACTACTACTTCTACTACTACTACTACTATTACTACTACTACTTCTGCTACTACTTCGACTACACCTACTATTACCAGTGAAACTATTGTAATTATTGCCACTACTACTAGTGATGCTACTACTACTACTACTGATGCTACCACTAATACTGCTACTACTGCTATAGCTACCACTACTGCTGCTGTTGCTACTATTGCTACTGCTGTTGCTGGCACAAACACGACTGCTACTCCTACTAATATTACTACTGCCACTACTGCAACCGCTACAACTTGTATTATAACAACAACAACTACTACTACTGCTACTACTAAAGCTGTTGCTACTTCTACTACAACAACTACTACTACGACCACTACTACAAGGACCACTACTTCTGCTACTACTACTACTACTACTACTACTACCACCACCACCACCACCACCACTACCACTACTACTACTACAACAACAACAACTACTGCTACTACAGCTGTACTGCTGCTACAACAACAATAACTACTGCAACTAATACTACTATTACTGTTGCTACTACTACAACTACTACGGCTACTACCACTACTACTACTACTACTACTATAGCTACTACTACTACTATGACTACTACTAAAACTTCTAGGACAATGACTACAACTACGACTACTATAACTACTACTACTACTACTACGACTGCTAGTACTGCTCCTACTATTACAACTAATACTACAACCACTACTACTACTACTATTATTACTACTACTACTACTGCTACTATTAATACTACTAGTATTAGTACAACTACTACTACTTCTCCTTCTATATCTACTACTGATAATACTGCTGCTGCTGATACAGGTGCTGATACTACTACTACTGTTTCTGCTACTGCAATTGCTGCTTCTACAACCACTACTGCTGCTACTGCGACTACTATTACTGCTACAACAACCGCGACTGATAGTAATGCCGCCACCACATCTACTGCCATTACTAATAGTTCTCCTACTACTTCTACTACTATTATTGCTATTGCTTTTGCTGCTACTGGTACTACTACTACTACTACTACTACTACCGCTGCTATAACTACTACTACTAGTACTGCTACCGCTCCTACTACTAGTACTTCTCCAAAATCTATGACTGCTACTAGTACGATAGCTACCACTGCTACTACTATTACTTCTACTACTACTACTGCTACAACAACTGCTACTACTACCCTGACTACTAAAACTACTACTACTACTTCTACTCCAACTACTTTGGCGACTGCTGCTTCTACTACTACTACAACTTCTACTAATACCTCTCCAACTACTACTACATCTTCTACTAGAGCTCCCACTGCTACTGCTACTATGACAACAACTACTATTGCTCCTACTGCTACGACTACAACTACCACCACTACTACAACTCCTGCTACTACTAGTAGTAATACCACAACTGGTACTACAGATACTTCAACTACTATAACTACTACTACTACTTATACTACAACTACTACTATTGTTACTCCTACTACTATAACTACCGCTTCAGCACCTGATACTACTCCAACTACAACTACTACCTCCATTGCTGCTACCACTATGACCTCTGCTACTACTTCTACTTGTACAATGGATGCCATGACTGCTAAAACTCCTACTAGTACCACTTTCGCTACTACTTCTACTGCTATTGCTGTTACTACTATTACTGCGACCGCTGCTAGTACTACTACTACTACAACTACTGCAACTTGTGCTATAACTGCAACATCTACTACAACTACAACTTCTACTACTTCTACTTCAACTACTGCTTCTGCTTCTACTACTACTTCTCATACTACTACCACAGCTTCTACTACTGGTACTACAACTACTGCTACTACTACTATTGCTGTAGCTACTCCTACTCCTACTACCACTACGACTAGTACAGATGCTATAATTACTACTTCTGCTACAACTACAAATTCTCCTACTATTACTACTTCCTCTACTACTACTGCTATTGCTACTACTACTACTACTGCTACTACTACTACTGGCACTACTACTATTACTTCTCCTACTACTACTACTTTTGCTATAATAACTACCACTACTGGTACTACTACAGCATCAACTACCGATGTGACTACTACTATAACTACTATAGCCACCACCATCACTACTACTACTTCTGCTACAACTACAGCCATTGCTGCTAACGCTCCTACTACTACTACCACCACTGTTACTACTACTACTCCATCTTCTACTGCTCCTACTAATACTACTACTACTACTACTACTACTACTACTACTACTACCACCACCACCACCACCACCACCACCACCACCACCACCAGTACTATAACTACTTTTATAACTACTACTACTATCACTACTGCTGCTACTGCTAGAGCTATAACTCCTACAAATGCGGCTACTACAAGTAACACTACTAGTTCTGCTACAACTACTATTACTACTTCTCCTACTACTACTACTTCTAATACTTTCACTGCTACTACTTCTACAACTATTGCGATGGCTGCCACTGCTAATACTAGGGTTGATTCAATAGTAACTATTAGTACCATTAGTAGTACTACTTTTGCTACCACTGCTACTACATCTACTACTACTACTTCTAATCCTACAACTACAACAACAACTACTACAGCTACTGCTGCCAGTACTACTACTTCTCTTACTACTAATACTACAACTACTACTATCGATACGGTATCTACTGCTACTCCAGCTTCTACGACTGCTACTACAGCTTCTACTACAATGACTACTGCTAATACTTTTACTACTACTACTTCTACTACTACTTTGACTACACCTATAATTATTACTGCTACTACTATAATTATTGCTACTACTACTACTAATGCTAGCACTACTACGGCTACTACTGCTACTACTGCTCCAACTATTACTACTACAACTACTTCTACTGCTACTATTCATACTAATACTACTTCTACAACTTTTATTACCACCACTACTACGACAACAACTATTACTACAACTACAAATGCTGCTGCTACTTATACTACTATTACTTAAACTACAACAACTACTACTACAACTACTACTGCTAGGATGACATTTTCAGCTACTACTACAACAACAACTACTACTACTACTACTTCTTCTACTACTGCTACAATTGCTACTGCTGCAACAACAACAACAACTACTACTACTAATACTATAACTACTACTACTACTACTGCTATTGGTACGATAACTATAGCTACTACTGCTACTACTACTACTGCTGCTCCTACTATTACTACTGCAACTACTGCTCCTACTACTACTACTAATACTAGTATCGCTACTACTGCTACAATTACTATTACTATTGCTATTGCTACTACTACTAACACTACTACTATTACAACCACTACTACTAGTATTCCTACTACAACTACTACTAATTCTGCTACTGCTACTGTTACTGCTGAGGTCGCTGCTAATACTACTATTGCTACTACAGCTACTGTTGCATCTACTACCACTACTACTGCTACTACTACTACTACTACTACTACCACTGCGACTGCTACTAATGTTGCCTCTATATCTACTACAACTACTACTACTTCTTCTTCCACTTCTACTACTATTACTGCTATTGCATCTGTTGCTGCTGCTACCACTATGACTACTACTACTACTACTACAACTACTCCTACAACTACTGCTACTGCTACTACTACTACCACTTCTCCTACTTCTCCTACTACTACTACTCCTATCACTTTTACTACTACCGTTACTACTTCCCCGACTACTAAAACTACATGTACTACATCCACTCCAACTACTTGGGCTACTGCTGCTACTGCTACTAATACGATTGTAGCTACTACAATTTCTACTAATACTGCTCTAACAACAGGTACTACTGCGACTAGAGCTCCCACTGTTGCTGCTACTATGACAACAAATGCTAATGCAACTACTACTACGACGACAACTACCACAACTACTGCAGCTCTTGCTACTACTACTACTACTACTACCTCAACTGCTACTACTAATACTTCAACTACTACAACAACTACTACTACTTATACTACTACTACTATTGTTGTTACTCATACTACAACAACTACTGCTTCAGCTACTGATACTACCCCAATTACTACTATAGCTTCTGCTGCTGCTACCACTATCACCTCTGCTACTACTTCTACTCCTACAATGGATGCTATGACTGCTACAACTACTACTAATACTACTTTCACTACTACTTCTGCTGCTACTGTTGCTACTACTATTATTGCGACTATTGCTAGTACTAATACTACTACAACTACCGCAAGTTGTGCTATAACTATAACTTCTACTATAACTACAACTTCTACTACTTCTACTTCGACTACTACTTCGGCTTCAACTACTACATCTCATACTACTACCACAGCTACTACTACTGGTACTACCACTACTGTTACTACTACTGCTGCTGCTGCTACTGCTACTTCTACTACCACTATTATTACTACCGATGCTACAATTACTGCTTCTGCTACAACTACAACTTCTCCTACTACTACTACTGCCACTATTGCTACGACTTGTCCTCCTACTACTACTTCAGTTACTATAACTATTGCGACCGGTACTACTACAGCAGGAATTACTTATGCGACAATTACTATAACTACTACCGCCGCCACCACTAATACTACTTCTGTTGCTACTATAGCTATTGCTGCAATAGCTCCTACTAGTACTACTACTACTCCTATTTCAACTACTCCTTGTAATACTACTACCACTATAGCTACTACTACTACTACTACTACTACTACTATCACTACTGCTACTATTGCTATAATAACTACTACTACAGCTACTACTGCTACTAATGCGGCTACTACTAGTAATACTACTAGTACTACTACAACTACTATTACTATTTCTCCTACTACTACTACTTCAACTACTTTCATTGCTACTGCTACGATTGCTACTACTACAACTTCTCTTAATACCACTCTAACAACTACTACTACTACTATCAGAACACCAACTGCTACTGCTCCTAATACTGCAACTACTACTACCACAACTACTGTAGCTCTTTCTACTACTACTACTTCTTCTACTACTACTGTAGTTGTTACACCTACTACTTCCACCACTACTTCAACTGCTACTACTACACCAGCTACTACTACTACTACTTGTACTGCAGATACAACTATGACTTTTGCTACTACTTCTAGTACTACTACGAATCCTATGACTGCTACAACCAGAACTATAGCTACTACTTCTGCTGCTACTCCTCCTTTGACTATTACTGTGACTGCTACTGGTACTACTATATCTATAATAATTGCAACTTTTGCTATAACTGCAACTTCTTCAACAACTACAACTACTACTACTTCTACTTCAACTACTACTACTGCTTCTACTACTACTTCTCCTACTACTACCACTACTCATAGCAATAGTAATCATTATTGTATGAATTCAAGTAGGAGCAGTAGTATCACTAGTAGTAGTAGTATTAGGAGTAGTAATAGTAGGAGTAGTTATAGTGGTAGTCGTAGGAGTAGAAGTAGGAGTAGGAGTAGTGCTAGTCATAGTAGTAGTAGTAGTTATTCTTATTGCAGTAGTTGTCATAGTAGGAGAAATGGTGGCGGTAGTAGCAATGATGGTAGTAGTTATAGAAATAGTCATAGTTATGGTATCCATTGTGGCAGTAGTAGCAGCTGCAGTAGAAGCAATAATAGTAGTAGATATTGGAGTAGTTATAGTTGTAGCAGTAGTAGTAGTAGCAGGATCAGTAGTAAGCATAGGAGTAGGTGTTGTAGTAGTAGTAGTAGTAGTAGTAGTAGTAATAGTGGTAGTAGTAGTTATAGTTGTAGTATTAGTAGTAATGGTAGCAGTAGTAGTATTAGTTGTTGATCTTGTAGTACCAGTAGTAGCAGTAGTAATGGTGGAGGTTATAGCAGAAGCAGGATTAGTAGTAGTAGTAGTAGCAATAATAGTAGTAGTTGTTGTTATTTTTGTACTAGTAGTAGTAGTAGTAATTATTGTAGTAGTTGCAGTAGTGGTAATAGTAGCAGTAGCAGTAGCAGTAGTAGTAGTAGTAGTAGTAGTTCTTGTTGTTGTTATTGTAATAGGAGTCATAGTAGCAGTACTATTAGTGTTAGTATTAGTAGTTGTAGCAGTCACAGCAGCAGCAGCAATAGTAGTAGTTGTTATAGTCGGTGTAGTAGTAGTAGTAGTAGTAGTAGTAGTAGTAGTAGTAGTAGTAGTAGTGGCATGAGTAGAAGAAGTAGTAGTAGTTGTTGTTGTTGTTGTAGTAGCAGTAGTAGTGGTGGTGGTGGTGGCAGTAGTAAATGTAGAAGCAGTAGTAGTTGTAGCCGCAACTATAATAGTAGTAGTCGTAGGAGTTGGAGTAGCTGTAGGAGTAGTAGCATTAGTAGTAGTTGTGGTAGTAGTACTAGGAGTAGTAGTAGCTATAGTACAAAAATTAGGAGTGGTAGAAGTAGTAGTAGTAGTTGGAGGAGCAGCAGTAGCAATAGTAGCAGTAATAGTAGTAGTAGTAGTAGTTGTTGTTGTTATAGTAGTAGTAGTACTAGCAGTCATAGTAGTAATTATTGTAGTTGTAGTTGGAGCATTAAGAGTAGTAGTGGTTGTAGTAGTAGTAGTAGTAGTAGGAGTGTTTGGAGTAGTAGTATTAGTACGAGTAATATTAGGAGGAGTAGTAGTAGGAGGAGAAGTAGTAGTAGTAGGACTAGTCATAATAGTAGTAGTAGTAGTTCTTGTAGTAGTAGTAGTGGTGGTGGTGATGGTGGAGGTAGTAGTAGTTGTTGTGGTAGTAGCAGTAGTAGTAGTCTGAGTTGGAGTCGGAGTGGTAGTTGTAGTAGTAGTAGTCGTAATAGTAGTAGTAGTAGTCATTGTAGTAGTAGTAGTAGTAGTAGTAGTAGTAGTTGTAGAAGTAGTAGTAGTCGTGGTGGTGGTGGTAGTAGTAGTAGTTGTGGTAGTTGTAGTACTAGTAGTCTGAGTTAGAGTAGGAGTGGTTATTGTAGTGGTAGTAGTATCGGTAGGAGTACTAGTAGCAGCAATTATACTAGTAGTAATTGTAGGAGTAGTAGTAGTAGTAGGAGTGGTAGTAGTAGTAGTAGAAGTAGTAGTAGTAGTAGTAGTTGTTGTTGTTGTAGTACCAATTTTGTAAGTAGTAGTAGTTGTAGTTATAGTAGTAGTCGTTGGAGTAGGGGTAGTAATAGTAGTAGGAGAGGTAGAACTAGTAGTAGTTGTAGTAGTAGTAGAAGTAGTAGCGATAGAAATAGCAGTAGCAGTAGTCGTCATAGTAGTAGTAGAAGTAGTAGCAGCAGCAATAGTAGTAGCGTCAACAGCAACAGCAAAAGTAGTAGTAGCAGTAGTAGTATAAATCATAGTAGTAGTTGTAGTAATAGGATTAGTAGGAGTAGTTATTGTAGTAGTACTAGTAGTTGTAAAAGTGCTAGCAGCAGCAGTAGTTGTTGTTGTTGAGTAGCAGCAGCTGTAGTAGTTGCTGTAGTAGCTGCAGCAGCAGCAGTAGTAGTAGTAGAAGTGGATGTAGTAGTAGCAATAGCAGTAGCAAATGCAGCAGCAGTAGGAGAAGTAGTAGTAGTATTAGTATTACATGTAGTGGTAGTAGCAGTTGTTGTTGTTGTTGTAGTAGTAGAAGCAGTAGAAGCAATAGTAGCAGTAGTATGTGTAGCAGTAGTTGTTGTAGTAGGAGACCTAGTTGAAGCAATAGTAGTAGTAGCAGCAACAACAATGGTAGTAGTATTGGTGGTGGTGGTAGTAGTAGTGCAATAGTAGCTACAACAGTAGTAGTAGTTGCAACAGTAATAGTAGTAGTGGTAGTAATTGTAGTAGTAGAAGGTGAAGCAATAGCAGCACTAATAGTAGTAGTAGTAATCATACTAGTAGTAGCAGTGGAAGTAGTAGTAGTAGTCGGAGTAGGTGTAGGAGTAGGGGTAGTAGTAGGAGTAGTAGTAATAGTGGTAGTAGTTGTAGGAGTAGTTGTGGGAGTGTTAGTATTGCTAGAATTAGTACTAGAAGCAATAGTCGTATTTGTAGTAGTTGTGGTAGTAGTTGTAATAGTAGTTGTCGTAGTAGTAGTAACAGTAGTAGCAACAGTAGTAGTTGCTATAGTCGTGGTAGTAGTAGAAGCAGAAGTACTAGTTGGAGTAGTAGTAGTAGTAACAATAGTAGTAGTAGCAGGAGTAGTAGTAGTAGTGTTAGTTATTGTTGTTGTTGTTATTGTTGTTGTTGTTGTACTAGTAGTTGTAGTAGTAGTTGGAGTATGAGTAGCAGTAGTTGATGGAGTAGTAGTAGTAGTAGTAGTAGTAATATTAGTAGCAATAGCAGCAATAGTAGTAGTAGGTGTAGTACTGGCCGTAGGTGTAGAAGTAGGATGAGTAGTAGTAGTAGTAGGAGTAGTAGTAATATTTTTAGTTTTAGTAGTTGTAGTAGTAGTAGTAATAGTAGTAGTAGCAGCGGCAGTAGCAGTTGCAGTAGTTCTAGTAGTAGTGGTAGTAAGAGTGTTTGGAGTAGTAGTATTAGTACAACAAATAGTACAAGTTGTAGTAGTAGAAGCAGTAGTAGCAGTAGGAATAGTCGTAATAGTAGTAGTACTAGTAGTTGTAGTAGTAGTAGTTGTTGTTGTTGTTTTTGTTGTATTAGGTGTATTAGTAGTAGTAGTTTCAGTAGTAGTAGTCGTAGTTGTGGTAGTAGCAGTAGTTGTGGTAGAAGCAGTAGTAGCCGGAGTTGGATTAGGAGTGGTAGTTATTGTTGTTGTAGAAGTAGTAGTTGGAGTAGTAGTAGTAGAAGTAGTCGTAATAGTAGTAGCAGTAGTAGTAGTAGATTTTGTAGAAGTAGTCATAGTAGTAATAGCAATAGTAGTAGCAGTAGTAGTTATAGTAATAGTAAAAGTTGTAGCAGTAGTAGTAGTAGCAATAGCAACCACAGAAGTAGTAGTAGTAGTAGTAGTATTAGTAGTAGCAGCAGTTGTTGTTGTTATAGCAGCAGCTGAAGTAATAGTAGTAGCAGTAGAAGTTACAGTAGTAGTAGTGGCCGCAGCATCAGCACTAGTAGTAGTAGTTGTTGTTGTGGCAGTTGTAGTAGTAGAAGGAGTAGTAGTAATAGTAACATTAGTAAGAGTAGTAGCAAAATTAGTTGCAGTAGTATTAGTAGCGAAATTAGTAGGACAAGTATTAGGAGTAGTAGTGGTAGCTGTAGCTGCAATAGTAATAGTAGTAGTAGTGATAGTAGCAGTAGCAGCAGTAGTAGCTGCAGTAGTAGTAGCTGTAGTTGTAACAGAAGTAGTAGTTTTAGTAGTAATAGTTATCGTAGTGGTTATTGTAGTAGTAGTAGCAGTAGCAAAAGCAATAGTAATAATTATAGTAGTAATAGTACTAGTAGTAGCTATAGTAGTTGTAGTAGTAGTTGAAGTAGTAGGAGTAATAGTCAGAGTTGGTGTAGGAGTAGGAGTAGTATTAGGAGTAGTAGTATTAGTGGTAGGAGTTGTAGCAGTAGAAGTAGTAGTGTTAGTATTAGTAGTATGAGTAGCAGTAGTAGTAGTTGTAGCAATAGTGGTAGTAGTACTAGTAATAGTGATAGTAGTAGTTATAGTTGTCCTTGTAGTAGTAGCGGTATAGTAGTAGTAGTAGTTGTTGTTGTTGTAGTAGTAGTAGTGGTCGTAGTAGAAGTAGCAGCAGTTGTTATTGTTGTACTAGTAGTTCTAGGAGTAGTAGTAGTGCAAGTAGTATGAGTTGGAGTAGGAGTCGTAGTAGTAGTAGTAGTATTTGGAGTATGGGTAGTGGTCATTGAAGGAGTAGTAATATCTGTAGAATTTGGAATACTAGTGGCAATAGCGGTAGTTGTAGTAGTTGTTGTAGTAGTAGTTATAGGAACTTCAGCAGCATCATCTTTAGTTGTAGTAGTAGTTATTGTTGTATTCATAGTAGTAGTAGCAGCAGCCGTAGTTAATGGACTAGTAGCAGCAGTAGTTGTAATTAAAGTTGAAGTAAAAGTAGTAGTAGTTGTTTTAGTTATTGTAGTAGTAGTTGGAGTAGTAGTAGAAGGAGCTGTAATAGAAGTAATAGTAGTTGTTGTGGGAGTAGTAGTAGTAATAGTAGTTGTAGTTGTGGTAGTTGTGTAGTAATAGTAGTAGCAGCAGCAGTAGTAGAAGTTGTAGTAGTAGTAGTAGTAGTAACAGTAGTAGTAGTATTAGTAGTAGTAGCATTGGTAGTAGTAGTAGCAGGACTAGTAGCAGAAGTAGTAGTAGTAGTAGTAGCAGCGGCGCAACAGTAGTAATAGTGGCAATATTAGTACCAGCGGTAGCAGTACTAGTAGTAGTAGGAGGAGGAGGAGTGTTTGGAGTAGTAGTAGTAGTAGTCCGAATGTTAAGGGTAGTAGTAGTAGTAAAAGTAGTCATAATAATAGTAGTAGTAGCAGTAGTAGTACTAGTCATTGTAGCAGCAATAGTAGCAGCAGTAGTTGTAGGAGTTGTAGTCATAGAAGTTGCAGGAGTGTTAGGAGTAGTAGGTAGTCGTAGAAGTTGTAGGTGGGTTAGGAGTAGTAGTAGTAGTAGTACTAGTTGTTGTTGTACTAGTGGTTGTAGTTGTAGTAGTAGTAGGAGTAGGCATGTTAGTGTAAGTAGTTATAGTAGTAGTTGAAGTAGTAGTATTCTAAGAAGTAGTAATAGCAGTTGTAGTAGAAGTAGCAGTAGTTGTAGTAGTAATATAAGTAGCAATAGTAGCAGTCGTAGTAGTAGTAGCAGTAGTAGCAGTAGGAGCCATAGTAGTAGTAGTAGTTGTTGTAGAAGTAGTAATAGTAGTTGAAGTAGTAGTAGTAGAAGTAGTAGAAGTAGTAACTGTAGCACAAGTAGTAGTAGCAGCAGTAGCCGAAGTAGTAGTAGTAGCAACTGTGGTACGAGTAGTAGTAGTAGCAGTAGCTGAAGTAGTAGTTGCAGAAGTAGTAGTAGTGGGACAAGTAGTAGTAGTAGAGTAGTAGCAGTAGCAGCAGTAGTAGTAGTCGCAGTAGCAGAAGTAGATGTAATAGAAGTAGTAATAGTAGTAGTAGTCGTAGTAGTAGCAATAGTAGCAGTGGTAGCTTTAGCAACAGCAACAGTTCTAGTAGCAGTAGTAGTAGTGGTAGCTGTAGCAATAGCAGAAGTTGATGTAGTAGCAATAGTTGTAGCTCTAGCTATAGTAGTAGTGGCAGTAGTAGTAGAATAGGAGTAGTAATAGTAGTAGTAGAAGAAGAAGTAGTAGTAGTAGTAGTAATAGTAGTAGATGTAGTAGTAATAGTAGTAACAGTGGTCTCAACACTTGTAGTAGCAGAAGCAGTAGTAGGAATAGTAGTAGTAGTAGTCGCTGCTGTAATATTAGTAGTTGTAGTAGTAGTAGTACTGGTAGTAGTAGTTGTTGTTGTAGTTGTTGTAGTTGTTGTAGTAGTTGTAGCAGTTGACATAGCAGATGTAGTTGTAGTAGAAGTAGTAGTAGTTGTAGTAGCTGTAGTAGTAGTAGCCATTGTAGTAGAAGCAGTAGTAGTAGAAGCAACCGTAGTAGTAGTTGTAGTTGTAGCAGTTATATCTGTAGTAGTTGTAGTAGCAACAGAAGAAGTAGGAGTCGTAGTTGCTATAGTAGAAGTAGTAGGTTTAATAGTAGTAGCAGCAGTAGCAGTGGTGGTAGTAGTAGTAGTTGAAGTAGTTGGTGTAGCGGTAGTAGCAACAGTAGTAGTAATGGTAGTATTAGTAGTTGTAGTAAGAGTGGTGGTAGTAGTTGTAGTAGTAGTAGTAGTAGTAGTAGTTGTGATAGTAGTAATAGTAGTAGTAGTGGTAGTACTAGTAGTAGTAGTAGTGGTAGTAGTAGTAGTAGTAGTAGTAGTTGGAGTAGGGGTAGTAGTATGAGTATTGCTAGTCATTGTAGTGATAGTAGTAGCAGTAGTAGTACCAGTAGTAGTAGTAGGATGAGGAGGAGGAGGAGTAGTAGTAGTAGTAGCAGTAGTTGTAGTATTAGCGGTAGTACTAGAAGTAGTAAGAGTAGCAGCAGAATTAGTAGGAGTAATACTAGTATAGAAGTTCTAGAAGTAGTAGTAGAAGTAGTACGGGCAGTAGCAGTAGTGGTAGCAGTATTAGCAGTAGCAGCAACAATAGTAGTCAAACTAGTAGTTGAAGTAGCTATATAAGTAGTAGTAGTAGTTGTTGTTGTTGTTGTTGTAGTAACTGCAGTGGTAATAGTAGTAGTCGTAGTAGTAGCAGTAGTAGCAATAGTAGTAGGAGTAGTAGCTGCAGTAGAAGTAGTATTAGTAGCAGTAGCAGCAGCAGTAGTAGTAGTTGCAGTAGTAGTAGGAATAGTCGAGGCTGTAGTACTAGTAGCATAAGTAATAATAGTACTAGTTGTAGTAGTTGTTGTTGCAGTTGAAGCAATAGTAGTGGAGGTAGTAGAAGTAGTTCTAGTAGCAGTAACAATAGTAGTAGCAATAGCAGTAGTAGAAGCAGTAGTTGTAGTAGTAGTAGTAGGAGTAGTACCAGTAGTAGTTGTAGCAGTAGCAATTGTAGTAGTAGGAGTAAAAGTAACAACAATAGTAGTAGTAGTTGTTGTAGCAGTAGTTGTAGCAGAAGTAGTACAATAGTAATAGACATAGTAGCAGTAGTAGCAGAAGTAGAAGCAACAGTAGCTGTAGCAGCCGCAGCAGCAGCAGTAGTAGCAGTGGCAGTAGTAGCTAAATAGGGGTAGTTGTAGTGAAAGTAGTAGCAGTTGTCATAGTCATCGTATTAGTAGTTGTAGCAGAAGTAGTAGAAGTGCTAGTAGTTGTAGTAGTAGTTGTAGCAGTAGTGGTAGCAGTAGTAGTAGTAGCAACACTCATAGCACTAGTACTAGTAGTGGTAGTCCTAGAAGTAGTAGTAGTTGTAGAATAAGTAGTAGCAGTAGTGCTAGTAGTAGTAGTAATACAATCAGCAGTAGTAGTAGTCGGAGATGTAGTAGTAGCAGTAGTAGTGGTAGTAGTAGCCGCAGTGGATATAATAGTTGTTATTGTAGTAGTAGTAGCAGAAGTAGTAGTTGTTGTTGTAGTTGCAGGTCTAATAGGAGCAGGAGTAGTAGTAGTAGTAGTAGTAGTAGCAGTAGTAGTGGCTGTAGTAGAGGTAGTAGTAGCAATAGTAGTAGTGGTAGAAGTAGTTGTAGTTGTAATATTAGGAGTAGTAGATGAAGTAGCAGTAGTAGTCGTAGTAGTAAAAGCAGTATTAGTACTAGTAAGAGACGTAGTCGTAGCAGCAACAACAGCAGTAGTTGTACCACGTAGTAGTAAAAGCAGTATTAGTAGTAGTAAGAGACGTAGTCGTAGCAGCAACAACAAAAGTAGTTGTAGTAGTAGTAGTGGTGGTTGAAGTAATAGTAGTTGTAGCAGTAGTAGTAGTAATAGTAGTAGTAGTGGTAGCAGTAGTAATAGTAGAGGTAGCAGTAGTAGTGGTAGTAGCAAAAGTAGTAGCAGTAGTTGTTGTATAGTAGTTGTAGCAGTATTAGTAACCGCAGTAGTCATAGTTATAGAAGCAGTAGTAGCTGCAGTAGTAGTAGTAGCTGTAGTAGGAGTTGTAGTAGTAGCAGTAGAAGCAATAGCAGTACCCATAGAGTAGCAGTCGCAGTAGTGGCAATAGCAGTAGCCATAGTAGCAAAAGTAGTAGAAGTAGCATACGCAGCAACAGTAGTAGTAGTAATAGTCATGTAGTAGTTGAAGTAGTAGTAGTACTACTAGTAACAATAGTCGTAGTAGTACAAATAGTAATTGTTGTTGTAGTAGTAGTAGCAGCAGCAGTTGTAGTAGCGGTAGAAGTAGTCATTGTAGTAGCAGTAATAGTAGTAGTAGTAGTAGTAGTAGTAATAGTAATAGTAAGAGTAGCTGTAGTAGTCGCAGAAGTAGTAGTAGTCGAAGAAGTAGTGGCAGTAGTAGTAGTAATAGTAGTAGTAGTGGCAGCAGAAGCAGTAGCAATAGTAGCGGCAGTAACAACAGTAGTAGTAGTAGTAGAAATATTAGAAGTAGGAATAGTAGCAGTAGGAGTAATAGCAGTAGTATCCAGAGTAGCAGTCCTAGAAGTAGCAGTTATAGTAACAGAAGTAGTAGTTGCTGTAGTTGTGGTAGTAGTAGTTGCAACAATATTAGTGTTAGTAGAATTAGTAGTATCGGTAGTAGTAGTAGTAGTATTTCTATTAATGGAAGCGATAGCAGTAGTAGCAGAGGTAGTAGTAGTAGGAGAAGTAGCAGCTGTAGCAGTAGCAGTAATAGTAGTAGTAGAAATAGTAGCGGTATTAGTTGTTGTAGCAGAAGTAGTATGAGTAGTAGTTGTAGTATGAGTAGTAGTAGTTGTAGCAGTAGCTGTAGCAGTAGTTGTTGTTGTTGTGGTAGCAGTCATAGTTGTTGTAGAAGTCGGTGTAGTGGTAGTAGTAGCGGTAGTAGATGTCGTAATAACAGTAGCAGCAACAATTGTGGTACTAGTAGTAGTGGTAGCGGCAACTACAAAAGCTGTAGTAGTATAGCAATAGTTGTTGTTATAGTAGTAGTAGTGGCAGTAGTGGTAGCGGTAGCTGTAGCTACAGTAGTAGCAGCAGTAATAGTAGTAGTAATAGTAATAGTAGCTGGAGTAATAATAGTAGTAGTAATAGTAGTAGTAATTGTAGTAGTAATAGTAGTAGTAGTAGTAGTAATAGTAGTAATAGTGGCAATCGTAGTAGTAGTAGTAATAATAGTAGTAATAGTAGCAACAACAATAGTAGTAGTAGTAGTAATTATAGTGGTAGTAGTAGCAGTAGTAGTAGTAGAGGTAATAGTAGTAGTAGTAGTAGTAGTAGTAGTAGTAGTTGTTGTTATTGTTGTTGTTGTTGTAATCGTAGTTGTTGTATCAGCAATAGTAGTAAGAGTAACAACAGTAGCAGTAGTAGTAGCTGCAGCAGCAGTAGTAATCGTAGCTGAAGTAGCTGAAGCAGTAGTAGCAGCAGTGGTAGTAGTAGAGGTAGTTGTAGTAGCAGTAGTAGTAGCAGTAGTGATAGTAGTAGTAATAGTAGCAATAGTAGTAGTAGTAGTAGTAGCAATAGAATTAGTGATAGTAGTCGCTGGATCAGCAGTTACAGAAGGAGTAGTAGTAGCGGTAGCAGCAGTAGTACTTATAGTAGTAGTACTAGATGGAGTAGCAATTATAGTAGTAGTAGTAGTAGTAGAACAAGTAGCACATGTCGTCGTAGCAGTTGCAGCTATAGCAGTAGTAGTAGTCGCTAAAGGAGTAGTAGTAGTAGTAGTAGTAGTAGTAGTAGTAGCAGTAGTAGTAGCAGCAGCAGCAGCAGCAGCAGTAGTAGTAGTAGTAGTAGTAGTTGTAGTAGTAGTAGAGATAGCAGTAGTAGTTGTACTAGTAGTCATAGTAGTAGCAGTCGTAATAGTAGCTGTAGTAGTTGTAGTAGAAGTAGTAGTAGTAGCCGTTGGAGCAGCAGCAGCAGTAGCAGTAGTACTAGTAGCAAGAGTAGCGATAGTGGAGGTAGCAGTAGTCATAGCCGCAATAGTAGCAGAATTAGTAGTAGTGTTAGTAGTAGTAGTGGTAATTGTGGTAGTAGTTGAGGTAGTAGTAGTAGTCGCAGTAGTCATAGTAGTAGTAGTTGTAGTAGTAGTAGTAGTAGTCAAAGTAGTTGTGGCAGTAGTAATAGTTGTAGTTGTAGTAGTGGTGGTGGTCATAGTAGTAGTAGTAGGAGGAGTAGTAGTATTAGAAGTAATAGTAGTAGTAGTAGGAGTAGCAGTAGTAATGGTAGTAGTAGCAGCAGCAGCAGCATTGGTAGTTGTTGTAGTAATAGTAGTAGCAGTAGTAGGAGTGGTGGTTGTAATAGTAGTAGTTGCTGTAGTGGTAGTTGTAGTGGGAATAATAGTTTTAGTCGCAGGAGCGGGAGTAGTAGAAATAGTAGTAGCAGTGGTAGTAGTTGTAGCAGTAGTTGTTGTTGTAAGAATAGTAGTAGTAGTAGTAGTAAAAGTAGAAGTAGTAGTAGTAGTAATAATAGTAGCAGGAGTATTAGGAGTAGTAGTAGTTGTTGTTGTAGTAGTAATAGGAGTAGTTGTAGTAGTGGCAGTAGTAGTCGTACAAGCAGTAGTAGTAGAAGCAATAGTAGTAGTAGTAGTATCAGTAGTAGTAGCAGAGGTAGTAATAGTAATAGTGGTCGCCATTGCAATAGTAGTAGTAGTAGAAGTAGCAATAGTAAAAGTTGCAGTAGCACTAGCAGCTGCAGTAGCTGTCATTGTTGCTGTAGCAGCAGTAGTAGATATAGTTGTCATAGCGGCAATAGTAGCAGCAATAGTAGCAGTTGTAGCAGCCATAACAGCAGTAGTAATATTGCTACTAGTACTATACTACTATTCCTATTACTACAACTACTATTGCTACAACTGCTACTACTCCAACTACTACTACTACTTCCACTCTTACTGAGACTACTGCTACTACTTTTCTTGCTTCTCGTACTCCTAGTACAACTACTGCTAATAATACTCCCAAGTACTTCTACTACTATTGCTACTATTCCTAATACTACCTCTACTCCTACACCTACGCCTCCTACTACTACTACTTCTTCTTCTTCTTCTACTACTACTACTACTACTACTACTACTACTACTACTACTACTACTACTTCTACTACTACGACTACTTCTACTACTACTGCTACTACTACTTCTACTACTATTGCTACTACTGCTGCTAATACTACTATCACTACTAGTGCTGCTGTTGCAACTACTACTACTCCTGCTGCTCCTACTACTGCTACTGCTATCGCTATCATTATTTCTACTACTACTACTATTACTACTACTACTACTACTCCAATTACTGCTTCAGCTACTATTACTAGGACTACTGCTACTACTACTAATACTATTACTTGCACTACTACAACAACTACTAATACTACTGCTACTAGTATCATCGTACTACTGCTCTAATGTAGTTGTGACAACTACAACTACTGCAGCTACTACTAGTACAACTATTTCTACTACCACTACCACTACTGCTGCTGTAGCTGTTACAACTACTACTATTACCACTACAGCTAAAACTACAGCTGCTGCTGCTGCTGCTAATGTTGCTGCAACCGCTACTACTACTACTATACAAACTTATCCTGCTACTATACCTATTTCTTTTCCTACTGCTAGAACTACTACTACTACTACTGCTTCTGTTGGTACTATCACTACTTCTCCTACTACTTCTGCTGCTACTACCACTACTATGACTACTGTTATTATTATTGTTGCTACTACTATTGCTGCTACTACTACCACTATCACAACTACTGCAACAACTACTACCACTACTACCACCAGTGCTATTTCAACTACTACTCCTATTCTGCTACTGCTACTACTACTAATAATACTACGGCTACTACTACTGCTGCTACTATTGCTACTACTACTACTACTACAACTACTACTAGTATTACTAATACTACTACTAGAACAAATACTACTACTGCTACTGCTACTACCACTACTACTGCTAATACTATTACTACTAATACTACTACTACTATTGCTTTTGCTTCTACTGTTGCTACTACTACTACTACTTCTAATACTACTATAGCTTCTACAACTACTGCAACTACTGCTACTACTTCTATTGGTACACCTACTACTACTACTACTGCTACTACTGCAACTCCTATTACTACTACCCTACTAGCACTACTACGGCCACTACTGCAACTACTACTACTACTACGACTGCTACTACCACAGAAACTACTATGCAAATCTACTGCTGCTGATAATACTACAACAACTACCAGCACTACAGCTACACCACTACTACAACTACTACAACAACTACTAATGCAACTACTACTACCGCTGCTGCGACTACTACTACTACTCCTGCAACTACAGCTATGACTACTACTACTAGTAGTATTATTGCTACCTCTACAACTACTGCTATTGGTACTATTATTGCACTACTACTACAACTACTACTGTTGCTACTGCTACTACTACTTCTATTATTGCTACTACTACCACTACTACTACTACCAGCACTACTACCTGGACTACTACTGCTGTTGCTGCTACTATTACCACTTTTACTACTACTACAAAAACTACTACTACTACAACTACTACAACTACTGGCACTGCTACTACCTCTACTATATCGACTACTACTACTACTACAACTTTTAATACTACAACTGCTACTACTACTACTACTCCTCCTACTGCTATTACTACTACAACTACTACTAATACTACTACTGCAACCACTACTACTACTATCATTAGTACTGCTATTATTACTACAACTCCTACTACTCTTGCTACTACCAGCACTACTACTACTAGTGCTGCCACGTTTACTACTACTACTGCTACTACTACTACCACTACTCCTACCACTACTACTACTACTGCTATTACTACTATTACTACTACCACTCCCTCTATTACTACTAAAACTACAACAACTACTACTTCTGCTATTACTGCTACTACTTCTGCTAATACTACTACTATTACTACTACTACTACTACTACACACTACTACTACTACGACTAATGCTGCTACTCCTACTGCTACTACTATTGCTACAACTCGTTCTTTTACTACTGGTACACCTACAACCACTGCTACTACTGCAACTACTATAACTACTAGTACTACTACTACTTGCACTTCCTCTGCTACTACCACTGCTGCTACGATTACTACACTGGTACTACAACAACTGCTACTAGCAATACTACTATGCCAACAACTACTACAATTACAACTACTAATGCTACTACTACTACTACTACTTCTACTACTACTACTACTATAAGTACTCCTACAATGACTACTACTACTACTACATCTACTACTGCTGCTACTGCTACTATTAGTCCTATTACTACTACTATTGGTACTACTACCACTACTACTACTGCTACTATTGCTACTACTACTTCTACTACTACTACTTCTGCTACGACTACTAGAACTACTACTGCAATTGCAATAGCTACTACAATTACTACAGTACTACTAGTTATACTGCAACAAATACAACCATTGCGGCTGATATAGCGACTATAGCTGCTGCTACCACTAGTATAACTGCTACTATTGCTACTATCACTGCTCCTACTACTACTATTACTACTATTGCTACTACTACTACTACTACAGCTGCTACTACTACTACTACTGCAACTACTACTGCTGCAATGACTTTTATTGCTACTTCTTCTTCTACTAATACTACTACTACTACGACTACTATGACTACTAATACTACTACTACAACTATTACGACTGCTACTACTACTATTACTACGACTGCTACAAATAATACTAGTACACAACAACTACTATTATTACTACTATTACTGTGTCGCTACTACCCTTGCTACTACTATTGATACTACTACATCAACTGCTACTACTACTACTACAACAACAACTGCTACTACTAGTACTACTCCTCCTCCACCTTCTCCTCATGCTATTACTACTAGTTCTACTTCTCCGATTACTACTACTACTTCTTCTACTATGACCACTACTACTACTCCTCCTCCTACAACTACCGTTACTACTACAACTGCAACCACTACGATACAACAATAACAACAACTACTACTACTACTACACTTGCTACTACTACTTCTATGATTACGACTACTACTACTTCTACTGCTACTACTATAACTACAAATACTGCTACTACTGCTACTACTGCTACTACTGCTACTAATACAGCTGCAGTTGCTACAAATACTACTACTGCTAATACTACTACTACCACTTTTGTTGCTACTACCATTATGACTACTAGTACAACAACAACAATAAGAACAACAACAACTACCGCTACTACCACTAATAATACTAATGCTACTACTAATACTAGTACTACTACTAGTACTAATCCAAATACTGATATTATTATACAACTACTCCCCTTACTACCACTACTGATACTACTATTTCAACTGTTACTACAGCTACTTCTGCTACCACTACTGCGGTTGCTGCTACTACTAGTATTGCTCCTCCACCTCCCCCTCCCCTTACTTTTACTACTACTATTACTGCGAGTACTACAACATCTACTACGACTACTACTATGAGTACTACTACTATTACCTCAACTCTTTCTGCCACTACTACTACTCCAATTACTTCTGCAACTACTACACTCTGACTACTACTACTACTCCGACAACAACTAATACTATTAAAACTACTACAACTGCTACTACTGGTCTTACTACTATTACTACTACTACTACTGCTACTGCTACTACTACTACTATGACAACTACTACTAGTACTACTACTACTGCTACTACTAATACTGCTGCTACTATTACACTACCAAAAGTACAACTGCCACTACTGCTACTGCTATTACTACTGCTACTTCTACTACTACTGCTATTGCTACTACTACTACTATTACCACTACTGCTCCTACTTCTACTACTACTACTACTGTTGCTGCTACTACCACTACTACTGCAACTGCTACTACTATTCCTACTACTCCAACCACAGCTACTACTACTACTACTGCTGCTGCTACTGCTATTGCTACTACTACTCTCTCCTACTGCTAGTAATATTAGAACAATTGTTGATACTACTATAGTACTACTACTACTACTACAAATACTACTCCTACTGCTATTTCTACTAGTCTTATTACAACAACTACTACTACCACTACAATTTATACTACTACAACTACCACTACAACTACTATTGCTGCTGCTACTACTACTACTATTGCGGCAACTTCTACTACTACTACTGCTACTACTACTACTCCTACTACAACTCATACTACTTGTACCATCCTACTACTACAACCCCAACTCAAACTACTACAACAACAACTACTACTACTAATATTACTGCTAGTAGAACTACTAGTACGACAACTACTCCTACTACTTCAGCAACAACTATAACTACTGGAACTACTATAACCTCAACAATAGTGACTACTACTACTATAACTACTTCTAATACTACAAATGCTACTGCTACTACTCCTACTATTACTATCACTACTACTGCTACTATACTACATTTGTGACTAATACTACTGCTTCTACTACAACAACAACAACTACTACTACTATTACTACTACTACTGCTCCTCCTCCGACTCCTCCTCCTCCGCCTGTTACTACAAGCACTACTACCATTGGTACTACCACATTTACTACTACTAATACTATTACTACTAATACCACAATGACTACTACTACTACTGCTGCTGCAACTACTACTACAATAGCTACTACAACATCTACTACCACTAAAACTACTACTTATACTACTTCTCCTATTACTGCTACTACTTCTGCTATTACTACTACCACCACAAGTACTACTACAACTATTGTTACTACTACAACTGCTACGACTATAACTACAACAACAACAACAACTACTACTACTCCTACACATGCTACTACTACTACTATGATTACTATAACTACAACTTCTCCTGCTGGTACTACGCCCACCACTACTGCTACAACAGCTATTACCTCCACCACCACTACTACTACTACTATTACCACCACTACTACTACTACGATGAGGACTACTACTACAACAACTACTACTACTATTATTACTGGTATTTCTACTTTTGCTACTACTGTGACTACTACTAGTACTACTAATACTGTTGCTACTTCTACTACTACAATAACTGCTATGACTACTACTACTACTACTATGACTAACACTACTAGTACTATGACTACTACTGCTGCTACAGCTACTGCTGCTACTATTTCTACAGCTAGTCCTTTTACTACTAGTACTACTGCTATCACTGCTACTAATGCTAGTACTACTACTTGTACTACTATTAGTACTTGCACTACAACTACTCCAACAACTACTACTATTACTACTACTAATACTACTACTACCACTACTACTACTATTATAACTACTCCTACCATGACTAATACCACAGCTATGGCTACTACGGCTGCTACTGCTACTACTAGTCCAATTATCACTACTACTATCACTACAACTACTACTATTACCACTACTACTTCTACTACCACTACTTTTGCTATGACTACTACTGCTACTACTGCTACTGAAATAGTTGCTACAATTACTACTAGTACAACTACTTATACTGCAACAAATACAGCCACTTGGCTTGATACTCTTGCTACAACTAGTACTGCTACTAGTACAGCAACTACTTTTGCTACAACTACTACTCCAACTACTACTATTGCTACTACTGCTACTACTGCTACTACTGCTACTGCTACTAATACAGCTACTACTACTACTACTATTGAGACTGCTACCACTAATATTACACTATTGAAATTGCTACTACTGTTGTTGCTGCCACCGACATCGTTGCTACTAATCCAACTACTACTACAACTACAACTGCTATAACTACTACTACTACCTCGACTGCTACTTCTGCTGCTGCTACTACTACTACTACTACTACTACTACTACTACTATTGCCTGCACTACTACTACTACTAGAACAACTACAGATACTACTATTACTGCTACTACTGCAACCCTTACTACTACTACTGATACTTCTACATCAACTACTACAACAACAACAACTACTACTGCTGCTGCTGCGGCTATTACTAGTACTGCCCCTCCTCCTTCCCTCTCACCTGTGATTAATATTTCTACAACTAGTACTACTACATCTGCTACTTCTACTACTACGACTACTTGTACTACGACTACTACCATAACCACCACTACTACTACTACTATTACTACTGCTACTGCAACTACTATGACTAGAACAACAACTACTACTACTATTACTCTTGCAACAACTACTACTATGATTACGACTACTACTACTTCTACTTCTACTACTACAACAACTACTGCTGCTACATCTTCAACCTCTACTACTACTACAACTGCTACTACTACTACAGTACTATTACAACTACTACTATTGCTACTACTACTACTCCTATTACTGCTACTATTGCTACTACTGCTACTACTACTACTACGACTACTAGTACTACTACTAGTACTACATCTTCTTCTTCTCCTACTACTACTACTACTACTACTACTACCACCACCACCACCACCACCACCACCACCACCACCACTACTACAACAACAACAACTACTACTACTACAACAACAACAACAACAACTACTACTACTCCTAGTACTACTACTACACTACTACTACTATTGCTACTACTGCTACTTCTACTTCTGCTAATATTACTACTTCAACTACTACTACTACTACAACTGCTACAACTGCTACTACAACAACTACTACTGCTACTACTAGCACTAGTACTACTAATTTTTTTGCTACTAGTATTGGTTCTACTACTGCTACTGCTACTACTACTACATCTACTACTAAAACTACTACTTCTACTACTACTCTTACAGCTGCTGCTACTACTACTTCTACTACATGCCTACTACAACTACAATTACAAACACTGCTGCTACTCCAACAACTACTACAATTACTACTACTACTACTACTACTTCTCCTTTTGCTACTTCTACTACAACTCCTACTATTGTTACTACTGCTACAACTACTAGTACTCCCACTACTGCAACTAATACTACTACTACAACTAATACTAATCCTTCGACTACTACTACTCCTACAACTACGACAACTACCACTTCTAATACTCCTCCTCCTACTACTACTACAACTACCACAGCTACTACTACTGTGGCTACTACTACTTCCAGAACAAGTACTAGTCTACTACTACTGCTACTACTCCAACGCCTACTCCTACTACTACTCCTACTACTACTTTTGCCACTACGACTACTACTATAACAATTACTACTGCAACTACTACTTCAACTACTATTGCTGCTACTATTACTGAAACTATTGCTATAGCTACTACTACTACTACTACTGTTGTTACTGGTACTACTACAACTCCTATTACTACAACTACTACTGCTACTTCTGCTACTACTAGTACTGCTCCTACTACATGCACCACTCCAAACACTCTTATGAATCCTACGACTACTACACCAACTAATACTACAACTACTACTCTCCTACTGCTACAACTACTACTACTATTATTACGACTACTCCAACTGCTACTACTACTCCAACTACTAGTACTACTACTGCTATTAGTCGTACTAATACTACTACTCCAAACACTCCTCCTACTACTACTACTGCAACAATTGCTACGATTACTACTACTACTACTACTACTACTACTACTACTACTACTTCAGCTACCATTTCTACTACTGCTACTACTACTGCTGCCACTGCAACTTTTACTACTACTTCTACTACTAAAAATACTACTCCTACTGCTACTAGTACTAGTCCTACTATTACTACTGCTACTACTACTATGATTTATACAACTACCACTACTACTAAAACTATTGTTGTTGTTGTTGCTACTACTACTACTACTACTGCTACTACTACTGCTACTGCAACTCCTACTACTTCTACCACTCCTACTACTACTACTACAACAACAACAACTACTACTACTACTACTAATACTACAACTACTGCTTCAACTACTACTACTACTACAGTTACTACTACTACTATTTCTACTACTAGAACAATTGCTACTACTACAAATCCTACTGCTGCTGGTACTACTACTACTAATACTAACAATACTACTACTCCTACTACTCCTACTACAACTTCTATACCTACCTCGACTTTTACTACTACTCCTTGTACTAGTCCTACTTCTACACCTACTGCTATTACTTCTTCTCCTACTATAAATACTAACACTACAACTGCTACTACTACCATTGCTCCTACGACTCTTGCTACCACTAATCCTGCTGCTACTGCTTCTATCACAACTACTACTTCAACTTCTACAATAACCACTACTATTGCTAGTCTTACTACTACTACTACTGTGACTACTCCACTACTACTACTACTACTACTACTACTACTACTACTACTATTGCTACTGCTGCTACAACTACAGCTCTAGCTTCTACTACTACTACTACTTCTACCACTAATATTTCTACTACTACTGCTATTACTAATCCTACTACTACCACTACAAGAACATCTACTACCATCACTACTATAATTCCAACTAGTACTACAACAACTACTGCTACTATAACTACTCCTACTACGACTACTACTACAACTATAACTACCACTGATGATACTGCTACTGCTACTACTAGTCCTATTACTACCACTACTGCTGCTACTACTACTACCACTACTTCTACTGCTACTATTCCTACTACTACTTCTGCTATGACTACTACAACTACTACTATTACTACTAGTACTACACCTACTACTTCTACTATTTATACTGCAACAAATATAGCCACTGTTGCTAATACTGTTACTACAGCTACTACTACTGCCACTACTACTACTAATACTAGCACTACTACTACTCCAACTACTACAACTACTACTATTATTGCTACTGCTACTACCCATACTACTACTACTAATACAACTACTTCAATTACTACTACTACTACTTCTACTTCTTCAATTACTACTACTACTACTACTACAACTACTACAACTACTACTCCTACTACTACTAGTACTGCTCCTCATCCTCCTCCTGATGCTATTACCACTATTACTACTACTTGTACTACTACATCTTCCACTACTACTACTACTTCTACTACTTCTACTTCTGCTTCTACTACAACTACTACTACCACAACTAGGACTACTATTACTACTCTTACCACCGCTACTGAAACAACAACTACTACTACTCTTACTACTACTACTACTATGATTATGACTACAACTACTTCTACTGCTACTACTACAACAACTACTATTGCTACTACTGCTATCGCTACAACCTCTACATTACTACTACTCCTCCACCTATTACTACTACTATTGCTACTACTACTACTGCTACTACCACTGCTACTACTACTACTACTTCTACTACTACTACTACTACTACTACTACTACTACTACTACTACTACTATTATTATTACTACTACTACTTTTACTTCTACTAATACTACTACTCCTACTACTACTTCTTCTTCTTCTTATTGTACTACTACCACTACTGCTGCTGCCGCTGCTGCTACTACTACTACTACTACTACTACTACTACTACTACTACTACTTTTGTTGTTGTTGCTACTGCTACTAGGACTACACTACTACTACAACTACTACTACTAGAATTTCAACTATTCCAACAACTACTACTATTACTAATACTAATGCTACTACAACTACTACTAGTACAATAACTCCTTCTGCTACTATTACTAAAACTCCTACTACTATTACTACAGCTACAACTACTAGTACTCCTACTGCTACTACAGATGCTACAACTAGTATTGATACTACTACTTCTACTGCTATAGCTCCTACAACTACTACTACTACCACTTCTACTACTACTCCTAGTACTACTACTATAACTGCCACAGCGACTGGGACTACTGCTGCTACTACTACTACTACTCCAACTCCTACTCCTATTGCTACTCATACTTCTACTTCTAGTGCTACAACTTCCACAATAATAACAATTGTTGCTACTACAACACCTGCTACTACTACTACTACTGCTGTTTCTACTATTACTATAACCACAACGGCAACTTCTGATACTCATAATACTAATGCCACTACTACTTCTTCTACTATTAATGCCGCTACTTTTGTTGCTATTAGTACATAGCCACTACTACTGCTGCTGCTACTACTTCTAAAGCTACCATGGCTGTTTCTACTACTCCTACTACAACAACAACACCTACTACTACTACTAGAACAACTACTACTACCAATACTATTGTTGCTAGTACTGCCATTGCTACTAATACTACGACTACCACTTCTACTACCACTACTTTTGCTACTATTGCAACTATTACTACTACTACGACTACTACAACAACAACAACAATAACAACTACTACTATTACTACAAGTACTACTACTGCTACTAGAATTTCTATTACTACTATTACTATTCTTGGTACTACAAAATTGCAACTGCGACTTCTACTGTGACTACTACTATAACTAGAACTACATCTATTGCTAATGCTGAATCGACAAATACTACTACGACTGCAACAAATACAACTTCTCCTTTTACTACTACTGTTAATACTACTACCACTATTGTTGCTTCTAGTACCACTACTACTACTACTGATACTACTACTACTGCTGCTATTACTCGAACCTCTACAAATACTACAACTACTACTATAACTCCTACTACGGCTATAACTACTCCTACTACTACTACTACTACAACTACTACCGCTGCTACTACTATCACTATCACTACTGCTACTACCTTAGCTACTACTACTAATCCTACTTCAACTACGGCTACTAATACTACTACCACTACTGCTACTACTACTACTGCGGCTGCAAAAACTTTAACTACAAAAACTACTATTGCTACTGCTGCTACTACTATTGCTGCTAGTACTACACTACAGCTATTACTATTGCTGCTGTTGCTACTGCAACTACCGCTACTTTTACTTCTGCTATTGCTACTGCTACAACTACTACTTCTGGCACTAGTATTGGTACTACTAATACTACTATTACTGTTAATACTGCTGCTGCTACAATGACTAATGGTTCATCTACTACTACTGCAAGTACTACTGCTACTCCTACTAAAACTACAGCTACTACCACTACTACAACTGCTATGCTACTACTACTACTACTACTACTACTACTACTACTACTACTACTACTACTACTACTACTACTATTACTACTATTACTTCAGCTACTACTAGTGCTACTACAACTATTGCTACAATTGTTGCTGCTATTACTACTACTACTACTACTATTATTACTACTACTGCTCCTACTACTACTACTACTGTGGCTTTTGCTACTACTACTACTACTACTACTACTACTACTACTATAATAACTACTATACATGTTGCTACTATTACTACTATAGCTACTACTACTACTTTTGACGCTAGTACTAATACTTCTACTACTACTACTATTGCTACTACTCCTACTGCCACTACTACAGCAACTAGTACAGCTTCTACTGCTACTACTACTTCTCCTACAACAACTACTGCTACTGCTAGTACTACTACTATGACTACTACTAGAACTACTGCTCCTACTACTGCAACAACTATAAATTTGTATACTGCTGCTACGGCTACTAAGACCGCTATAATTATAAGAACAACAACAAGTACTACTACTTTTTCTACTACTTCTACTACTACTTCTGCTACTACTGCTACTACTGCTACTACTACTACTACTACTTCTCCTACTACTTCTGCTACTACTGCTACTACTTCTACTACTACTTCTACTACTACTATTACTAATTCTACTACTACTATTACTACATCTACCACTACTACTTCTACTACGTCTTCTACTTCTACTATTACTAATACTACTATTAATACTACTACTACTACTAGGACTACTACTGCTACTACTACTACTTTTATTTCTAGTGCTACTACTACTAATTTTGCAAGTACAACTATTGCTACTAGAAATACAACTGCTACTACTACTACTACAACCACTACTACTACTCTAATGTCTAATACAACTACAATAGCTACTACTACTACTTCTCATACTACTACTAATTCTGCTACTACTACTACTAACCCTACCACCACTGCGACTACTATGGCTTTAACCACTACTGCGACTACTACTACAAACCCTACCACCACTACTACAAGTACAACTACTTCTACTACTACTACTGCTACTACCACATTTACTACTATGACTCCTAATTCTACGACTACTACTAATACAACTACCACTACTGCTACTACTGCTTCTACTACCACTACTATGACTATAACTACTACTACTATCTCTACTACTGCAACTACTATAACAACAACTAGTACTGCTACTAGTGTGACTAATGCAGCTATGACTACTAATACGACTAGTATTGCTGTAACTACTATTACTACTTCTACTCCTACTACTACTTCTGATACTACTGCTGCAACTTTCGCTACTACTACTACTGTTACCACTACTACTACTTCTACTACTTTCACTGCTACTACTTCTGGTACTACTGCTCCTGCTGCTACTGCTACTACTACTACTGATTCAACAGCAACTATTGCTACCATTATTAGTACTGCTTCTGCTACCAATGCTTCTACTACTACGACCACTACTCCTGCAACTACAACTACTACTACCACTCCTACTACTACTATTGCTGCTATGACTATCAGTATGGTATCTAGTGCTACTACCACTTCTATGATTGCTACTACTGCTTCTACTACTACGACAACTACTACTGCTATTACTACTACTACTTCTGCTACTACTTCGACTACACCTACTATTACTATTGCTACTATTGTAATTATTGCTACTACTATTACTGATGCTACTACTACTACTACTATAGATGCTCCCACTACTACTACTGCTGCTGCTGCTACTACTACTACTATTGCTACTACCACTGCTCCAACTACTACAATAGTAATTATTGCTACTACTGCTACAACAACTACTACTACTATTGCTACTCCTACTAATATTACTGCTACCACTACTACTACTGCTACACCTTGTATTACAACAACAACTACTACTACAACTACTACTAACGCTGCTGCTACTTCTACTGCTATTACTTCTACTATAACAACTACTACCACGACTACTTCTACTAGGACAACTACTTCTACTACTACTATTAATACTACTACTACTACTACTACAACTGCTACTAGAGCTACAACTGCTACTGCTGCTACAACAACAACCACTACTTGCTAATACTACTACTCCTACTGCTACTACTATAACTACTACTATCACTGCTACTATTACTCCTGCTACAACTGCTATAAGTAGTACTACTATAACTACTACTACTACTACTATAACTAATACTTCTACTTCTAAGGCTGTTGCTGCTACTACTACTACTACAGCAACTACAACAACAACTACTACTACTGCTACTACTAATACTACTACGACTACTACTATTACTATTACTACAACGACAGCTACTACTGCTACTACTAATACTACAACCTCTCCTACTATAACTATTATTAATACTCCTTTTGTTGATGCTAATATTACTACTACTGTGTTGCTACTGGTTGTGGTGCTTCTACTACCACTACTACTGCTACTACTATTACTACAATTGTGATTGTTACTAATGCTGCCACTGCATCTACTGCTACTACTACTACTCCTCCTACTACTTCTACTATAGTAACTACTATTGCTTCTGCTGCTACTGCTACCATGCCCACTTCTACTACTACAACTACTGCTACTACTACTGCTATTGCTACAACAACTACTACAACTCCTACTTCTCATATTGCTGCTACTACAACAACAACTACTACTACTGCTACTACTTCGACTACTACTGCTGCTACAACTACTGCCACTACTACCCTAACTACTAAAACTACTACTACTATTTCTACTCCTACTACTTCGGCCATTGCTTCTCCTTCTACTACTACGATTGCTACTACTACAACTTCTACTAATACCCTCCAACTACTACTACTGCTGCTACTAGAACCCCCTCTATTATTGCTACTACGATAATAACTGCTACTACTCCTAAAGCTATGACAACTTCTACCACAACTACTACCACAACTACTGTAGCTCCTGCTACTACTACTACTATGACCTCAACTAGTATTATTGATACTCCAACTACTACAACAACAACTACTACTACTATTGTTACTCCTATTACTACAGCTACTACTTCTACTGTAGCTACCACTCCAACTACTACTACTACTACTACTACTTCTACTTTGGCTACCACTATGACTTTTGCTACTAGTTCTACTACTACTATGAATGCTATGACTGCTGCAACTACTACAAGTACTACTTTCGCTACTACTTCTGCTGCTAATGTTGCTTCTACTATTACTATGACTTCTACTGGTACTGCTACAACTACACCTACTACAACTTCTGCTATAACTGTAACTTCTACAACAACAACAACTACCACTACATCTACTTCAACTACTGCTACTGCTTCTACTACTACCATTACTACTACTACTGCTACTACCACTTCTGCTACAACTAAAACTACTCCTACTGCTACTACCACCTCTACTACTACAGATGCTACTATTTCTGCTTCTACTACACCTACAACTTCTGCAACTTCTACTACTACTGCTACCATTGCTGTTGCTTCTACTACTACTACTACTATAGCTGCTGCTACTACTACTACTTCTCATACTACTACTACTTCTGCTTCTACGACTACTGCTACTAGTACTACTACGGCTACAGCTTCTACTGTGACTACTACTATAACTACTACTTCTGCTACTACTACAACTACTGTTGCAACTTTTACTACAACTACTACTTTCACTGCTACTACTACTACTACTCCTACCTCTACTACTACTAATAATACTACTGCCACTACTACTACTACTGTTGCTACTACTACCACTACTACTACTACTATAACTACTACTACTATCGCTACTACTACTACTATTACCACTGTTACTACAACTACCCCTACTTCAACTATTCCTAGTAATACTACTACCACTACAGCTACTACTACTACTACTACTACTACTACTAGGACTACTACTACTACTATCGCTACTATTGTTACTGCTATAATAACTACTACTACAGCTACTACTGCTACTAATGTGGCTACTACTATTAATACTATTAGTACTGCTACAACTGCTATTACTACTTCTCCTATTACTACTACTTCAACTACTTTCACTGCTACAACTTCTGCTACTATTGCTATGGCTACTACTGCTAATACTACGGTTGATTTAACAGAAACTATTGGTACCATTAGTAGTACTACTTATGCTACCACTGCTACTACTACTACTACATCTAGTACTACTACTTCTACTCCTGCAACTACAACAACTACTAGTACAGCTACTGCTGCTACTACTACTACTACTTCTACTACTTCTACTACTAGAACTACAACTACAACTATCGATACGGTATCAACTGCTACTCTAGCTTCTACGACAACTACTACAACTTCTGCTATAGTGACTACTACTACTTCTTTTACCACAACTACTTCTACTACTACTTTGACTACACCTACAATTACTACTGCTACTGCTATAAATATTGCTACTACTACTACTACTACGGATGCTAGCACTACTACTGCTACTACTTCTACTACTGCAACTACTACTGCTGCTGCTACTACTACTGCTACTCCTACTAATACTACTACTGCCACTACTACTACTGCTACCACTACTACTACTACAACAACTTTTATTACTACTACTACTACAACAACAACAACTACTACTACTAATGCTGCCGCTACTTCTACTACTATTACTTAAACTACAACAACTACTACTACGGCTACTACTGCTAGGATGACTTCTTCTGCTACTACTATTACTACTACTGCTACTGCAGCTGCTACAACTACTACTGCTGTTACAACAATAATAACAAATACTACTAATACTACTTCTACTACTACCACAACAACAACAACAACAACTACTACTACTATAACTACTACTACTACTACTGTAACTACTACTACTTTTAAGTCTACTGCCACTGCTACTAATACCCTTACTACCACTACTACTACTACTACTATTGTTGCTACTACTAATACTAGTATCGCTACTACTGCTACTATTACTATTACTACTGCTACAGCTACTACTACTAACACTACTACTATTACTACCACTACTACTACTACTCCTACTACAACTACTAGTAATTCTACTGCTGCTACTGCTACTGTTGAGGCTACTGCTAATACTACTATTGCTGCTAAAGCTACTGCTGCATCTACCACCTCTACTTCTACTCCTGCTACTACTACTGCTACCACCACTGCGACTATTACTAATGTTTCCACTATATTTACTACAACTACTACTACTTCTCCTTCTACTTCTACTACTATTACTACTATTGCAGCTGCTGCTACTACTACCACTGTTACTACTACTACTGCTGCTTCTACTACTATCGCTACTACTACTACTACTACCACTTCTCCTACTACTGCTACTATGACAACTACTACAACTACTACAATCGCTTCTAATACAACTGCTACTACTTCCCCGACTACTAAATCTACTCCTACTACTTCCACTCCTACTACTTTGGCTGCAGCTGCTTCTGCTACTGCTATAATTGCTACTACTACAACTTCTCCTAATACCACTCCAACAACAACAACTACTGCTACCAGAAGACCAACTGCTACTGCTCCTACTACTGTTACTACTACTACCATAACTACTGCAGCTCCTGCTACTACTAATACTTCTACTACTACTACTATAGTTGTTACTCCTACTACTTCCACCACTACTTGAACTGCTACTACTACACTAGCTACTACTACTACTTATACTATAGATACCACTATGACTTTTACTACTACTTCTAGTACTACTATGGATCCTATGACTGCTACAACCACTACAAGTACTACTATCACTACTTCTTCTACTGCTACTCTTGCTTTGACTATTACTATGACTGCTATTTGTACTACTATAGCTTCAATAACTATAACTTATGCTATAACTGCAACTTCTTCAACAACTACAACTACTTCAACTACCGCTACTGCTTCCACCACTACTTCTCCTACTACTACCACTACTCATAGCAATAGTAATAATTATTGTACAAGTTGAAGTTGGAGCAGTAGTATCACCAGTAGTAGTAGTATTAGGAGTAGTAGTAGTAGGAATAGTTATAGTGGCAGTCGTAGGAGTAGAAGTAGGAGTAGGAGTAGTACCAATCATACTAGTAGTAGTAGTTATTCTTATTATAGTAGTTGTAGTAGTAGGAGTAGTGGTGGCAGTAGTAGTAGTGATGGTAATAGTTGTAGTAGTAGTCATAGTTATGGTACCAGTTGTGGTAGTAGCAACAGCTGTAGTAGAAGCAACAGTAGTAGTAGATGTTGCAGTATTTATAGTGTAGCAGCAGTAGTAGTAGTAGGATCAGTAGTAAGCATAGGAGTAGGTGTCATAGTAGTAGTAATAGTGGTAGTAGTAGTTGTAGTTATAGTATTAGTAGTAATGGTAGTAGTAGTAATAGTAGTATTAGTTTTTGTTCTTGTAATAGTAGTAGTAGTAATGGCGGAGGTTATAGTAGTAGCATGATTAGTAGCAGTAGAAGTAGCAACAATAGTAGTAGTTGTTATTGTTGTTTTCGTATTAGTAGTAGTAGTAGTAATTATTATTGAAGTTGTAGTAGTAATAATAGTAGTAGTAGTAGTAGTAGTAGTTGTTGTTGTTGTAATAGTAGTATTAGCGTTAGTATTAGTAGTTGTAGCAGTCACAGCAGCAGCAGCATCAGTAGTAGTAGTTGTAATCATTGTAGTAGTAGTAGTAGTAGTAGTAATAGTATTAGTAGTAGTGGCAGGAGTAGTAGAAGTAATTGTTATTGTTGTTGTAGTTGTAGTAGTAGTAGTAGTGGTGGTGGTGGTGGTGGTAATAGTAAATGTAGCAGCAGCAGTAGTAGTAGTAGTAGTCATAGGAGTAGTAGTAGCAGTTGGAGTAGTAGTATTAGTAGTAGTAGTGGTAGTAATACTAGGAGTAGTAGTAGCTATAGTACAAAAATTAGGAGTGGTAGAAGTAGTAGTAGTACTTGGAGGATGAGTAGCAGGAACAGTAGAAGTAATAGTAGTAGTAGTTGTTGTTATTGTCGTTGTTGTAGTGGTAGTAGTAGTAGCAGTCATAGTAGTAATTGTTGTAGTTGTAGTTGGAGTATTAGGAGTAGTAGTGGTTGTAGTAGTAGAAGCAGTAGTAGCAGTAGTAGTAGTATTAGTAGTATTGGTTGTAGCAGTTTTAGTAGTAGTAGCGGCAGTAGGAATAGCAGTTGTAGTAGTTGAAGTAGCAGTACGAGCGTTAGGAGTCGTAGTTGTTGTAGTAGTACTTGGAGATGTAGTAGGAGTCGCAATTGTTGTAGTAGTAGTTGGTGATGTAGTAGGAGTCATAGTAGTAGTAGGAGCAGCATCAACAGAGTGATAGTAGTACCAGCCGCAGTAGTAGTGGTATTTGTAGTAGCAGCAACAACGAGAGTAGTAGTAGGAATAGTACTAAAATTAGTGGTTATCGTAGTACTAGTCGAAGTAATTATAGTAGCAATAGTAGTAATTTGAGAAGTAGTCATGCTCGTAGTACTCATAGCAGCAGGAAGACTAGCAGCGGTAGCGGCATCAGCTGCAGCTGTAGTAGCAACAATAGTAGTGGTAGTAGAAGTAGTAGTAGTTGCAGCAATAGTAGAAGTAGTATTTATTGCAGTACTAGTAGCAGTAGTTGTATTAGTTGTTGTGGTAGAAGCAACAAAAGTAGTAGTGGTTGTAGAAGTAGTAGCAGTTGTAGTTGTTGTAGCAGTAGTGATAGAAGCAGTATTGGTAGTAGTAGTAGGTGCTGTAGTAGAAGTAACAGTAGCAGCAGCGGTAGTAGTGGCAGTAGCAATAGTAGAAGTAGTAGTAGTACAAATAGTAGTAGTAGTAGTAGTAGCAGCAGTAGTGGTAGTAGTAATAGTAGTAGTGGCACTAGTAGCAGTAGTAGTATCCATAGTAGCAGTGGTTGCAGTAGTAGTAGTAGTTGTAGTATTAGAAGAACTAGTAGTAGTAATAGTAGTAGCGGTAGCAGTAGTCACAGTAGTAGTAATTGTAGTGGTAGTCGTAGCAGTAGTAGTTGCTGTAGTAGTAGTAGTAGCAGAAGTGGTAGCAGTAATTCTTGCAGTAGAAGTAGTAGATGCAGCAATAGAAGTAGTAGTTGTTGTTTTACCCGTTGTATTAATAGTAGTAGTGGAAGTTGTAGTAGTAGTGGTAGTAGTAGCAGTAGTTGTAGTACTAATTGTAGCAGTCGAAGTAGCATAAGTAGTAGTAGTAGAAGTAGTAGCAACATGAGTCATTGTTGTAGTAGTATAATTAGTAGTTGTAAAAGTAGTAGTAGTAGTAGTAGTAGTAGTAGTACTAGTAGTAGAAGTAGTTGTAGTAATAGTAGCAGCTGTAGTACTAGTAGTGTTAGAAGTAGTAATAGTAGTAGTAGTAGCAGTAGCAGTACTAGTATTAATAGAAGTAGTAGGAGTGGTAGTAGTAGTAATTGTAGTTATTATTGTTGTAGTAATAGAACAGTGGTAGTAATAGTTATTATAATAGTAGTAGTAGGAGTAGTAGGAGTAGTAGTAGTAACGGTTGTCATAGTAGTAGTAGTAGTAACAGTAGTTGTTATTGTTGTTGTTGTAGTATTAGTCGTAGTAGTTGTAGTAGTAGTAGTAGTAGTACCCGGAGTAGTAGTAATAGCATTTGTAGAAGTAGTAGCAGTACTAGTAGTAGTAGTAGTAGTAGTAATAGTAGTAGTAGGTGTAGGTGTTGGAGTAGGAGTAGTAGCTATAGTAGTAGCAGTCATAGGAGTAGTAGTATTAGTGGTGGTGGTGGTGGTAGAAGTAGTATTAATAATAGTAGTAGTAGTACTAGTAGAAGTAGTAGTAGCAATAGTGGTAGTAGTAATAGTAGGCGGAGTCGTATGACTATTAGGATTTGTAGTAGTTTTAGTAGCAGTAGCAACAATAGTTGTAGTTGGGGTAGTAGTGGTGATAGGTGTAGGAGTAGGAGTAGGAGTAGGAGCAGGAGTAGTAGTGTTAGTATTAGTAGTAGAAGTACAAGCAGAAGGCGGAGTAGTAATTGCATCAATTATACTAGCAGTAGAAGTACTAGTAGTAGTACTAGTCGTGGTAGTAGTATCAGTATTAGAAGTAGAAGTAGTAGTAGTCGGAGCTGCAAGAGCAGCAACAATAATAGTAGTTATAACAATACTAGATGTCATCGTAGTACTAGTAGTAGTAGGAGTAGTAGTAGCAGCAGTAGTAGTAGTAGTAGTGGTAGTAGTACTAGCAGTTGTACTAGTAGCAATGTAGTAGTAGTCTAAATAGTTGTTGTAGTAGTAGTAGTAGTCGTACTACTGGCTGGAGTAGTAGTAGTAGTTGTTGTTGTGGCTGTAGTAGGAGTAGCAGTAGTGGCTGTCGTAGGAGTAGCAGTAATAGTAATAATATTCGTAGTAGTAGTAGTTGTGGCTATAGTAGGAGTAGCAGTAGTTATAGTAGTAGTAGGAGGAGGAGGAGTGTTTGTAGTAGTAGTATTAGTATGAATAATAGTAGGAGTAGTAGTAGTAGGAGGAGTAATAGTAGTAGTAGTAGGAGTAGTCGTAATAGTAGTAGTAGTAGTTGTTGTTGTTGTAGTAGTATAGTAGTAGTAGTAGAAGAAGAAGTAATAGTAGGAGTAGTAGTAGTAGAAGTAGTAGTAGTAGTGGTGGTGGTGGTGGTGGTAGTAGTAGTAGTTGTTGTAGTAGTAGGAGCAGTAGTTTGAGTTGGAGTAGGAGTGGTAGTAGCAGTAGGAGTAGTCGAAATAATAGTAGTAGTAGTCGTTGTAGTTGTAGTAGTAGTAGTAGTAGTAGTAGTAGTAGTAGTAGTAGTAGTAGAAGTAGTATTAGGAGTAGTAGCAGTACAAGTAGTAGTAGTAGTGGTGGTGGTGGTAGTAGTAGTAGTAGTAGGAGTGGTGGTAGTAGTAATAGTTGTAGTTGTTGTTGTAGTAGTAGAAATTCTACAAGTAATAGAAGTAGTTGTAGTTGCAGTAGTAGTCATTGGAGTAGGGGTAGTAATAGTAGTAGGAGTGGTAGAACTAGTAGTAGTTATAGTAGTAGTAGAAGTAGTAGCAGTAGAAATAGCTGTAATAGTAGTCGTCACAGTAGTTAGAAGTAGTAGCATCAATATCCGCAACAGAAGAAGTAGTAGTAGTAGTATAAACCATAGTAGTAGTTGTAGTAATAGGATTAGTAGGAGTAGTTATTGTAGTAGTAATAGTAGTTGTAGAAGTGTTAGTAGTAGCAGTTGTTGTAGTAGTAGTAGAAGCAGAAGAAGCAATAATAGCAGTAGTATGTGTAGCAGTAGTTGTTGTATTAGTATTAGTGGTAGTAGAAGTAGAAGTAGTAGTAGTAGTATTAGTATTACATGTAGTGGTAGTAGTAGTAGCAGTTGTTGTAGTAGTAGTAGAAGCAGTAGAAGCAATAGTAGCAGTAGTATGTGTAGCAGTAGTTGTTGTAGTAGGAGACGTAGTAGAAGCAATAGTAGTAGTAGCATCAACAACAATAGTAGTAGTAGTGGTGTTGGTGGTAGTAGTAGTGCTGTAGTAGCTACAACAGTAGAACAAGTAGATGTAACAGTAGTAGTAGTTGCAACAGTAATAGTAGCAGTAGTAGGTGAAGTAGCAGCAACACTAATAGTAGTAGCAGTAATAGTACTAGTAGTAGCAGTGGTGGTAGTAGTAGTAATAGTAGTAGTTGAAGTATTAGTAGTAGTCGGTGTAGGTGTAGGAGTAGGGGTAGTAGTAGGAGTAGGTGTAATAGTGGTAGTAGTTGTAGGAGTAGTTCTAATAGTGTTAGTATTAGTAGTATTAGTACTAGAAGTAGTTGTCAAAGTAGTAGTAGTTGTTGTAGTAGTTTTTGTGGTAGTAGTTGTAATAGTAGTTGCGGTAGTAGTAGTAACAGTAGTCGCAACAGTAGTAGTTGCTATAGTTGTGGTAGTAGTAGAAGTAGAAGTAGGAGATGGAGTAGTAGTAGTAACAATAGTAGTAGTAGCTAGAGTAGTAGTAGTAGTATTAGTTGTTGTTGTTGTTGTACTAGTAGTTGTAGTAGTAGTTGGAGTATGAGTAGCAGTAGTAGCAGTAGTAGCAGTAGTAGTAGCAATAGCAGCAATAGTTGTAGTAGGTGTAGTACTAGCCATAGGTGTAGAAGTAGGATGAGTAGTAGCAGTAGTAGGAGTAGTAGTAATATTTTATGTGTTAGTAGTAGCAGTATTGGTGGTGGTGGTGGTGGTAGTAGTAGTAGTAGTAGTAGCAGTAGCAGTTGTAGTAGTTCTAGTAGTAGTGGTAGTAGGAGTGTTTGGAGTAGTAGTATTAGTACAACAAATAGTACAAGTAGTAGCAGTAGGAATAGTCGTAATAATAGTAGTACTAGCAGTTGTAGTAGTTGTCGTAGTTGTTGTTGTTTTTGTTGTGTTAGGTGTCATAGTAGTAGTATTCGTAGTTGTGGTAGTAGCAATAGTAGTAGTAGCAGCAGTAGTAGTCGGAGTTGGATTAGGAGTGGTAGTTGTTGTTGTTGTAGTAATAGTAGTAGGAGTAGTTGTAGCAAAAGTAGCTGTAATAGTTGTAGCAGTAGTACTAGTAGATTTTGTAGAAGTAGTAGTAGTAGTAGTAGTAGTCATAGTAATAGTAGAAGTTGTAGGAATAGTAGTAGTAGCAATAGCAACAACAAAAGTAGTAGTAGTAGTAGTAGTAGTAGTAGTATAAATAATAGTAGTAGTAGTATTAATAGGATTAATTGGAGTAGTTGTTGTTGTTATAGTAACAGTAGTAGTATTAGTTGTACCAGTAGTAGTAGTTGCTGTAGCAGCAGCAAAAGTAGCAGTAATAGCAATAGAAGTTACAGTAGTAGTAGTAGCAGTCATTGCATCAGCAGTAGTAGTTGTTGTTGTTGTTGTGGCAGTTGTAGTAGTAGAAGCAGTAGTAGCAATGGTAACATTAGTAAGAGTAGTAGCAAAATTAGTTGCAGTAGTATTAGTAGCAGAATTTGTAGGAGAAGTATTAGGAGTGGTAGTGATTGCAGCAGTTGCAACAGTAATAGTAGTAGTAGTACTAGTAGTAGCAGCATCAGTAGTAGTGCAGTAGTAGCTGTAGTAGTAGTAGCTGTAGTTGTAACAGAAGTAGTAGTTGTAGTAGTAATAGTCGTTGTAGTGGTTATTGTAGTTATAGTTATAGTAGTAGTTATAGTTGTCGTTGTAGTAGTAGTAGTAGTAGTAGTAGTAGCGGTAGTAGTAGTAGTAGTGGTGGTGGTAGTAGTAGAAGTAGCAGCAGTTGTTATCATTGTACTAGCAGTTCTAGGAGTAGTAGTAGTGCTGGTAGTATGAGTTGGAGTAGGAGTCGTAGTAGCAGTAGTAGTATTTGGAGTATGGGTAGTAGTTGTTGAAGGAGTAGTAGTGGCAGTAGGATTTGGAGTACGAGTGGCAATAGAAGTAGTTGTAGTAGTTGTAGTTGTAGTAGTTCTAGGAGCTTCAGCAGCAGCATCTTTAGTTGTAATAGTAGTTATTTTATTATTCATAGTAGTAGTCATATTCATAATAGTAGTAGTAGCAGCAGTAGTTAGTGGACTAGTAGTAGTACCAATTGTAATTGAAGTTGAAGTAAAAGTATTAGTAGTTGTTGTAGTAATTGTAGTAATAGTTGAATTAGTAGTAGGAATTGTAATAGAAGTAATAGTAGTTGGTATGGGAGTAATAGTAGTAATAGTAGTTGTAGTTGTGGCAGTTGTGTAGTAATAGTAGTAGCAGTTGTAGTAGTAGTAGTAGTCCGAATGCTAAGGGTAGTAGTAGAAGTAGTAATAATAGTAGTAGTAGCAGTAATAGTACTAGTCATTGTAGCAGCAGTAGCAGTAGTAGTCGGAGTTGTAGTCGTAGAAGTTGCAGGAGTGTTGAGGAGTAGTAAGTAGTCGGAGAAGCTGTAGGAGGGTTAGGAGTAGTAGTAGTAGTAGTTATAGTAGTAGTGGTAGTAGTTGTAATAGTAGTAAGAGTAGGCATGTTAGTGTTAGTAGTTATAGTAGTAGTTGAAATAGTAGTACTTGAAAAAGTACTAATAGCAGTTGTAGTAGAAGTAGCAGTAGTTGTAGTAGTAATATAAGTAGTGCTAGTAGCAGTCGTAGTAGTAGCAACAATAGTAGTAGTAGGAGCCATAGTAGCAGTAGTAGTTGTTGTAGTAGTAATAGTAGTTGAAGTAGTAGTAGTAGTAGTAGTAGTATTTGTAGTAGTAGCTGTTACACGTGTAGTAGTAGCAGTAGTAGCTGAAGTAGTAGTAGCAGAAGTAGCAATAGTGGGAGAGGTAGTAGTAGTAGAGGTAGTTGTAGCAGCAGCAGTAGTAGTCGCAGTAGCAGAAGTTGATGTTGTAGCAATAATTGTAGCTGTAACTATAGTAGCAGCAGCAGAAGTAGTTGTAATAGGAGTAGTAATAGTAGTAGTAGTAGTAGCAATAGCAGAAGTTGATGTAGTAGCAATAGTTGTTGCTCTAGTTATAGTAGTAGTAGCAGTAGTAGTAGTAGTAACAGGAGTAGTAATAGTAGTAGTAGTAGTAGTAGTAGAAGTAGAAGTAGTAGTAGTAGTAGTAGTAGTAATAGTAGTAGAGTGGTTTCAGCACTTGTAGTAGCAGAAGCTGTAGTAGGAATAGTAGCAGTAGTAGCCGTTGTTGTAATATTAGTAGTAGTAGTAGTAGTAGTAGTAGTGGTAGTAGTAGTTGTTGTTGTTGTTGTTGTAGTTGTTGTAGTTGTTGTAGCAGTCGACATAGCAGAAGTAGTAGTAGAAGTAGTAGCAACAATCATCATAGCTATACTAGTAGAATTTTTAGTAGCAGAAGTAGTTGTAGTAGTAGCAATAGCAGCACCAGATGTAGTAGCAGTAGTAGTACTAGTAGTAGTAGAAGTATTTGTAGTAGTAGTAGCAGCAGTTGTACTAGTAGTATTAGAACTAGTAGTAGTAGTTGTTGTAGTGGAAGTAGTTGTACTAGCATTAACAGAAGTAGTTGTAGTTATAGAAGTAGTAATAGTGGTTGTAGGAGTCGTAGTAGCAGAAGTAGCGGTTGTAGCAATAGTCGTAGTAGCATTGGGAGCAGTAGTAGCAGTGTCCGAGGTAGCAGTAGTAGCATTTGTAGAAGTAGTAGTGGTTGTAGTAGCAGAAGTAGTAGTGGGAGCAGGAGTAGTAGTACCCGAAGTAGCAGCAGCAGCAGTAGTAGTACCATTTCTAGTAGTACCCGAAGTGGCAGTAGTAGTAGTTGTAGTAGTAGTAGTAGTCGTAGTAGTACCCGAAGTAGCAATAGTAGCAGTTGTCGAAGTAGTAGTAGTAGTAGTAATAGTAGTAGTAGTAGTAACAGTAGTAGCAGTAGTCATTGTAGTAATAATAGCAGAAGTTGTAGCAGTAGTAGCAACAGCAGTTTTAGTAGTAGCGGCGGTAGTAGTAGAAGTAGTACTAGTATGTGCAGTTGTAATAACTGTCATAGTAGTAGCAGTAGTAGCAGTTGTAGTAGTAGTAGAAGTATTAGTAGTAGCAGCAGCAGTAATAGCAGTAGCAGCAGTAGTAGTAGTAGTAGTTGTTGTTGTTGTTATTATAGTAGTATTAGTAGCAGCAACAACAACAATAGTAGTGGCAGTAGTAGTTGTTGTTGTTGTAGTAGTAGTAGGGGTAGTAGAAGTTGTAGCAGCAGTAGTAATAGTAGTAGTACAAGTAATATTACAAGAAGTAGTAGCAGAAGAAGTAGTAGCAGCAGTAGTGGTAGTAATAGTAGTGGTTGGTGTAGCAGTAGTAGTAGCAGCAGCAGCAGCAGCAGTAGTAACAGTAGTAGCAGTTGTACTACTAACAGTAGTAGTAGTTGTAGTTGTAGTAGTACTAGTAGTGGTAGCATTAGCAACAACAACAATAGTAGTAGTAGTAGTAGTAGTTGCTGCAGCAGCGACAGCAGCAGCAGCAGTAGTAGTAGAAGAGACCATAGTAGTAGTTGTAGTTGTAGAAGAGACCATAGTAGTAGTTGTAGGAGTAGCAGAAGAAGTAGTAGTAGTAGTTGCTATAGTAGTAGTAGGTTTATTAGTAGTAGCAGCAGCAGTAGTAGCAGCAGTAGTAGTAGTGGTAGTAGTAGCAGTAGTTGAAGTAGTTGTTGTAGTGGCAAAAGCAGCAATAGTAGTAATGATAGTATTAGTAGTTGTAGTAAGAGTGGTGGTAGTAGTCGTAGTAGTAGTGGTAGTAGTAATAGAAGTAATCGTAATAGTAGTAGTAGTAATAGTAGTGGTAGTACTAGTAGGAGTTGTAGTAGGGGTAGTATCATGAGTATTGGTAGTCATTGTAGTGGCAGTAGTAACAGTTGTAGTACTAGCTGTTGCAGTAGAAGTAGGAGTAGTAGTAGTAGTAGTAATAGTAGTAGCAGTAGTTGTAGTATTAGCAGTAGTACTAGAAGTAGTAAGAGTAGCAACAGAATTAGTAGGAGTAGTACTAGTATAGAAGTTGTAGAAGTCGTAGTAAAAGAAGTGGTACGAGTAGTAGTAGTAGTTGTAGCAGTAGTAGCAGTAGCAGTAACAATAGTAGTAGAAGTAGCAGTAGAAGTAGCAGTAGAAGTAGTAGTAGTAGTAGGAGGAGTAGTAGTGGTAGTAGCAACTGCAATGGTAATAGTAGTAGTCGTAGTAGTAGCAGTAGTAGCAGTAGTAGTAGGAGTAGTAGCTATAGTAGAAGTAGTAGTATTAGTAGTAGTGATTGTAGTAGTAGTAGCAGAAGTAGTAATAGTTGCAGTAGTAATAGTAATAGTTGGGCCTGTAGCAGTAGTAGCAGAAGTAGTAATAGTACTAGTAGTAGTAGTAGTAGTAGTAGTAGTAGCAGTTGTAGTAGTTGTTGTTGCAGTTGAAGCAGTAGTAGTGGAGGTAGTAGAAGTAGTTCTAGTAGCAGTTACAACAGTCGTAGCAATAGCGGTAGTAGAAGCAGTAGCTGTAGTAGTAGTATTAACAGTAGTACCAGTAGTAGTAGTAGTAGTAGTACTTGTAGTAGGGGATGGAAAATAAGTCTCTTGAGCCATGATTTTCGAATAAGAAGCAAATGGAGAAAGGAGAGTCAAAGAGGTTGAGCACAAGAAAAGAGATTGTAGGAGTAAAAGTAGCAACAATAGTAGTAGTAGTAGCTATTGCAGTAGTTGTAGCAGAAGTAGTACAGTAGTAATAGACGTAGTGGCAGTAGTAGCAGTAGTAGTAGCAATAGTAGCTATAGTAGCAGCAGCAGCAGTAGTAGTACCAGTGGCAGTAGTAGCTAAGTAGGAGTAGTTGTAGAGAAAGTAGTATCTATTGCCGTAGTCGTCGGAGTAGTAGTTGTAGCAGAAGTAGTAGAAGTGGTAGTAGTTGTAGTAGTAGTTGTAGTAGTAGTTGTCGCAGTAGTGGTAGCAGTAGCAGTAGTAGCAACACTCATAGCACTAGTACTAGTAGTGGTAGTCCTAGAAGTAGTAGTAGTTGTAGAATAAGTAGTAGTAGTAGTAGTAGCAGTAGTCGTAGGAGCAATAGTAGTAGTTGCAGGATTAGTACCAGTAGTAGTAGTAGTCATAGTATTATTATTATTAGTAGTAGTAGTAGTAGTAGTTGTTGTTGTTGTTGTTGTTGCAGTAGTATTAGTAGTAGTAGTAGCAGCAAAACTATAGTTGTAGTAGTAGTAGTTGCCACAGCAACACGAGTAGTAGAAGTAGCAACTCTAGTTGTAGCTGTAGTACTACCAGCATAAGTAGTAGTAGCATAAGTAGTAGCAGCAGTAGTAGTTGTAGTTGTAGTAGTAATAGCAGCAGCAAGAGTATTTAGTATTTATAGTTGTAGTAGTAGTAGCAGCAGCTGTAATAGTAGTAGAAGAAGTTGTTGTAGCATTAGTAGCAGCAGCAACATTATTAGCAGTAGTTGTAGCAGTCGTAGTAGTAGTATTAGTAGTGGTAGCATTAGTAGCAGTAGTAGTATTCGGATCAGTAGTAGTAATAGTAATAGCAGTAGCAGTAGTTGTTGTTGTAGTAATAGTAGTTGTAGTGATAGTAACAGTAGTAGTAGCAACATAAATAGTAGCGGTAGTACTAGTCGTAGCAGTACTACTAGTAGTAGCAGTAGTAGCAGTCGTAGCAGTAATAGAAGTAGGAGGAGTAGTAGTAGTAGTCATAGTAGTTGTAGCAGTAGTAGCAGCAGTTGTAGTAGTATTAGCGGTAGTAGTAGAAGCAGCAGCTACAATAATAGTATTAGTAGTAGTAGTTGCAGTAGTAGTAGGAATAGTTGTTGTAGTAGTAGTAGAAGTTGTAGCAACACTTGTCGCAGTAGTAGTAGTTGAAGTAGCACTTGTAGCCATAGTAGTAATTGCAGCTGTAGTCATAGCAGTAGTAGTAGCAGTAGTAGTTGTAGCAGATTTAGGGTGTAGTGTTTGGGGTTTAGGTCTTAGGGTTTAGGGTTTATGATTTTTTAGTAGCAATAGCAGTAGTAGTTGTTGTTGTAGTAGTAGTAGCAGTTGTTGTGATAGTATTAGTAGCAGTAGTAGTATTCGGATAAGTAGTGGTATTAGTAGTAGTAGCAGTAGTAGTAGCTGTAGTACCAGTCATAGCAGTACTACTAGTTGTAGCGGTAGTAGTAGTAGTAGCAATTGTAGATGTAGTAGTAGTTGTAGTATAGTCGTAGAAGGAGGAGTAGTCATAGTAGTAGTAGTAGTAGTAGTAGTAGTAGTAGTAGTAGTAGTAGTAGTAGTAGTAATAGTAGTAGTAGTAGTAGTAGTAGTAGTACTACTACTACTACTACTATTAGCAGTAGTTGTTGTAGTAGCAACAGCAGTAGTTGTTATAATAGTCGTAGAAGTTGCAGCAACACTCATAGCCATAGTAGTAGTCATAGGAGCACTCGTAGCGATAGTAGTTATCGCAGCTATAGTCCTAGCAGTAATAGTAGCATTAATGGTTGTAGTAGTTGTAGTAGTAATAGTAGTAGTAGCAGCAGCAGCGACAGCAGCAACAGTAGTACTAGTAGAAGTAGAAGAAGTAGTAGTTGTAGTAATAGTAGTAGTAATAGTCGTAGTCGTAGTCGTAGTCGTTCTAATAGTAAATGTAATATTAGTAGGACTAGGAGTAGTATTAGTAGTAGTAGTAATAGCACAATAGCAGCAATAGTCGCAGTAATTGTACAAGTTGGAGCAGTAGTAGCAGTAATAGCAGTATTAGTGGTAGCAGCAGTAGTAGTAGCAATATTAGTAGCAGTACTAGTGGTAGGTGAAGCAGCAGTGGTAGTACTAGTGGTAGGAGTAGCAGAAGCAGTAGTAGTAGTAGCTGAAGTAGTGTTATTAGTAGTATATTACCAGCAGTACTACTAGTAGTTATTGTGGTAGTGGTAGTAGCAGCAGCAGTAGTAGTAGTAGTTGTTCTTGTAGTACCATTAGTAGTAGCAGTAGTTGTAACGGTAGTAGCAATAGCCGTACTAGTTGTAGGAGAAGTAGTAGTAGTAGTAGTAGTTGTTGTAGTTGTAGGAGAAGCAACAGCAGTGGTAGTAATAGTAGTAGTAGTAGAAATAATTGTAGTAGTACTATTAGCAGTTGTAGTAGTAATCGTAGTAGTAGTAGTAGTAGTAGCAGTAGTAGTTGTAGTATCAGTAGCAACAATAATTGAAACAACAGTAGTAGTAGCAGTAGTAGTAGTAGCGGTAGAAGTAGTTGTGGGAGAAGTAGTACTACTAGTAGTAGTGGTGATTGTTGTTGTTGCAGTAGCTGTAGTCGTATGAGAAGTAGTTAGAGTAGCAATAACAATAGTAGTTGTAGTAGTAGTAGCAAAAGTAGCAGTAGTAGTAGTAGCTGTAGTAGCAGTAGTAACAGCAGCAGCAGCAGTTGTTGTGGTAGTACTAGTTGCAATACTAGCAGTAACAGTAGTTGTAGGAGAAGTAGCAGTAGTAGTAGTTGTTGTAGTTGTAGGAGAAGTAGTACTAGTAGTTGTAGTAGTTGCAGTAGAAGTAGTTGTAGAAGTTGTGCTATTAGTAGCAATAGTAGCAATAGTAGTAGTAGTAGTAATAGTAGTAGTGGTAGTAGTAGTGCCAGTAGCAGTAGTAGTAGATGTCGTAGTACGAGCTATGGTGGTAGTAGTAGTAGTAGTAGTAGTAGTAGTATTAGTAGTTGCAGCAGGAGGAGCAGCAACAAGAACAGCATTTGTAGTTGAAGCAGTACTAGTAGTAACAGTCGTGTTAGCAGTAGTAGAAGTTTTTGTAGTAGTAGTTGTTGTTGTAGCAATAGTAGTAGAAGTAGCAATAGTAGTAGTAGTAATTATAGTAATATTGGTACTAGCTGCTACTGTAGAAGCAGTAGTAGTAGCAGCAGTTGTAGTATTAGCAGTACTATTAACAGCAGTAGTGGTAGTAGTAGCAGTAGTTGTTGCAATAGTAGCAGTAGGAGTGGCAGTAGTAGCAGCAGTAGCAGTTGTAGTAGTAGTAGTAGTGGTGGAAGTAATAGTAGTAGCAATACCCGTAGAAGCAGTAATAGTAGTAGCAGTTAGTAGTAGTTGTGGTAGTAGTAGAAGTAGTAGCAGTAGTAGGAGTAGCAGAAGTAGTAGCAGTAGTGCTAGTAGCGGTTGTAGCAGTAGTAGTAGCAATAGTAGTAACAGTTGCAGCAGTAGTAGCAGCAACAGTAGTAGTAGTAGTACAAGTAGTTGTAATAGTAGTAGAAGTAGCCGTAGTAGTAGAAGTTGTAGTAGTAGTAGTAGTAGTAGAAGTAACAATAGCAATAGTAGTAATAGTAGTAGTAGAGTAGTAGTAGCAGTAGTAGTAGTTGCAGTAGTAGTAGTAGTAGTAGTAGCAATAATAGTAGTAGTAGTAGCAGCAGCAGCAGCAATAATAATTGTTGTAGTAACAGTCGTAGTAGTCATAGTAGTTGTAGTAGTAGCAAAACTCGCAGCAGCACTCTTAGCCATCGTAGTAGTCATAGTAGTAGTCGTAGCATTAGCATTAGCAATAGTAGTAGCAACATTAGTAATAGTAGCTGTAATAATAGCAGCATTAGCAATAGCAGCAGTTGTAGTCATACTAGTAGAAGTAGAAGTAGTAGTAGTAGAAGTAATTGTAGTAACAGTAGTAGTAGTTGTTGTAGTAATAATAATAATTATAGTAGTAGTAGTAATAGTAGTAGTAGGAGGAGGAGGAGGAGGAGGAGAAGCAAGGGTAGTAGCAGTAGTTGAAATAATACTAGTAGTATTAATTGTAGTAGTAGTAGAAATCGTAGTAGTACAATTAGTAATAGTAGTAGTTGTGGTAGGTGTATTACGAGCAGTAGTAGCAGAAGAAGTAGTAGTAATAGTAGTAATAGTAGCAGTTGTATTAGATGTACTAGTAGTAGTAGCAGAAGAAGTAGTAGTAGTAGTAGTAGCAGTAGAAGTAGTAACATTAGTAGTAGCTGTAGTAGTAGTACTACTACTACGACTGCTACTGTAACGACTACTATGGCTACGAGTGTTGCTGCTACTTCTACTACTACTTCAACAACTACTGTTCTTGGTACTACTACTACTACAACAACTACTACTGCTATTACTTCTACTGCTGCTACATCTACTACTTCTATTACTACTATATCTACTACTACAACTATAATTGCTCCTACAGCGACTACCACTATTGGTACCAGAGTTCCACTGCTAGTAGTACTTCTTCTACTACTACTACAACAACTACTGCTTCTATTGCTGCTCTACTGCTACTACTATTACGACTACTATTGCTACTACAACAACAACCACTGCAACAACTTCTTCTACTGTTACCACTACTACTACTACTACTCCTAGTACTACTACTACTGCTAATATTGCTATTGCAACTATGACTACAACTACTGTTGCCACTACTAGCACTACTACTACTACACCTAATACTACAAACACTACTACCACTACTACTACCACTATTACTACTACTACGACTACTACCACTACTACTACACCCACTACTCCTACTATTGCGATTACTACTGTCACTAATACTATTACTGCTACTTCCACTACCGCTACTGCCACTACTGCTACTATTTCTACAACTTTTACTACTTCTACTGCCACTACTACTACTACTCCTGCTACTACAATTACTACTACTACTCCTCCTTCAACAACCCCAACTCCTACACTTACTCCTATTACTACTACAACAACTACTACCACTACTACCACTACTATTTGTATTACTACCACTACAACTACTATTACAACTACTTCTACAACTACTACTAGTACTACTACTACTGCTACTGGTGCTAATACTACTGCTACAGCCTATTGTTACTACTACCGCTACTACCGCTACTACTGCAACTACTGCTACTACTACTACTCCTCCTCCTCCTACTGCTACTATTGCTACTACTACTACTAGTAGTAGTGCTACTAGTACTGCTACTTCTCATACATCAACTGCTACTCCTAAAACTACACCTACTATTACTTATGCTACTAGAATTACTACTACTCCTATTACTGCTACTACTACTAGTACTTCTTCTACAACGACTACTTCTGCTACTACTACTATTGCTACTACTACTATAACTACAACAACAACTACTTCTACTACCACCCCTGCTACTACTACTACTATTACTACTACTACTGCTACTACTACTGCTACTACTAGACTACTACCATTACTACGACTGCTACAACTATTTCAACTACAACTACTTCTGCTACTACAACAACAACTACTACTACTCTTGCTGCTACTGCTACTACTACTACTGCTACTACTATTGCTACTACTACTTCTACAACTACTACTACAACTTCTACAAAACTCCTACTACAACTACTACCACTTCTGTTACTACTGCTACAACTTCTGTTGTTGCTGTTGTTGCTGCTACCGCTACTGCGCCTACTACTCCTACTACTCCAACTACTGCTATTACGACAACTCCTACTACTACTTCGATTACTACTACTACTACTCTTATTACCACTTGTACTCCTACTCCTCCACCTACTACTACTACTATTCCTCCTCCTCCTACTTCTACTACTACTACTACTACTCCTACTCCTGCTATGGCTACTACTCCTACCCCTACTTGTACTACAACTACTACAACTTGTACTACCACTTCTACTCCAACTCCTACACCTACCACTCCTCCGACAGCTACAACTACTACGACTACTACAACTACTACTACTTCAACTGCAACTACCACTACTACTTCTATTGCTACAACTATTACTACAGTTACTACTATTACCACTACTACTCCTATTGCTACTACTGCTACTACTACTACTACTACAACTATTACAATTGCCCCGACTACTACTTCTACTAATTCTATTGCTAGTACAACTGCTACTAATCCTACACAAATTCCTATTACTATTGCAACTCCTACTATTACTACTACTACCACTACTCCAATTACTATTACTCCTACTCCAACTCCTACTACTACTACAAATACCACTACAACTAATACTACTGCTAGAAATACTACTACTAATACTACTTCTACTATAACAACAACAACAACTACTACTACGCCTACTCCAGCTCTTGCCACTACTGCTACTACTCCTACTCCTACTATTGCTACTACTACTCATAGTCCTACTTCTACTCGTACTACTGCTAGTACTACTACTACTACTACTACTCCTACTCCAACTCCTACACCTACTTCCACACCTATAACTACTATTACTACTACTACTACTATTTCAACTATTACAGCTACTACTATTGCTACAACTACAACAACTGTTACTAGTTCTACTGCTACTAGTGCTATTACTACTACTTCTACAACTACTATTCCTACTATGACAACTACTACTTTTGATATTACCACAACTACAGCTGCTACTACTACTACTACTACTACTACTACAACTACAACTGTTGTTGGTGCTACTACTAATACTAGTACTACTACTACTACTACTTGCTTACTACCCCTTTCTATATACATACACTACCATCCTGCTGCTACTACTTATACTTACTAGCTACAACCGCTGCTACTACTACTACGACTGCTTACCACGACGTCTACGTACTACTGCTCTACTTACAAAACTACTACAACAAATGTCACTACTGACACAATATCTATTACTACTGCTATTCTTACTATACTTACTTCTTAATGCTTCTTACTACTTACTATACTTTAATCTCTTATTCTTCATATTTTACTACAGATTTGTACACACTTCTACTACTACTATCAAACTACTACTAGTACTGTACTACTACAACAACTCTTTCAACAAAAACCTCTCATTATTGCAACTGGCCTACTACAACTTCTACTATGTTGATACACTAATAGTACTACTACCTAAACCTATTACTACAAATACTACTACTAGTCCTACTACCACCATACTTACTACTACTTTATTGCTACGATACTACTTACTACTACTACTACTATGACTACTACAACTACTCCTACTATGCGTTACAATAACTACTACTACAACTACTGCTGCTACAACTACTGCTACTGCCACTCTTAGTACTCTTCTATTGCTATTACTACAACTGTTGCTACTACTTCAATTGATACTGTACTACTACTCCTCCTCCTACAACTACTATTACTACTACCACTCCTCCTACTATACCCCTACTCCTACACCTATTCCTATTACTACTATTACTGTACTACTCCACCTCCTCCTACAACTACTATAACAATACTACTACTATTACTAATACTCTTGCACTACTACTACTACTACCGCTACAACAACAACTACTACTACAACAACTACGACGACTCCTACTACTACTAGTTCTACTACTACTTCTACTACTATCACTATTACTACTACTGCTATACTACACATACTACAATGACTACTGCTAGTACTACTACTACTCCAACAACTACTACTATTACTACTAGTAGTACAACTACTACTACCACCACCACCACGACTACTACTACTACTACTATTGCAACTACTACCGCTACTAGTACTACTACTGCTCCTACTACTGCTAATATTACTACGCGTCTGCTTTTACTAGTACTTCTACTACTATAGCTGCTGCAACTGCTACTACTACATTAGCTTTTGCTACTACTACTACTAATACTACTACTACTACTACTACTACTACTACTACTACTCCGACTACTACTTTCGTGGCTACTATTACTACTATTGGTACAACTACTGTAGCTACTACTACTATTACTACAGACGCCACTACTACTTCTACTACCGCTATTACTACTACTACTACTATTACTGCTACTTCTACTACTACTGCTTCTACTACGACAACTATTGCTACTACTGCTACTACTACTGCTACTATTACTACTACCCCTATGAATACTACTTATACTACTGCTGCCATTTCTACTTCGGCTTCTACTACTCCTCTTACAACAGCTACTACTACTACTTCTGCTGTTGCTTCTGCTACTCCTACTACTTCTCCTACCACTGCTACTAATGTAACTACTATTGCTACTAATTCTGCTACTACTACTACTAGTCCTACTGCTACTACTACTACTACTATTGCTGCTACCATTTCTATTACTTCTACTATGACTACTAGTACAAATGCTAATCGAACTACAATAATGTTTATTATAAGTACAACTACTGCTATTACCGCTACAACTACTACTATGACTATGACTAGTATTTCTACTTCTGCTGCTCCTAATGCTACTGCTTCAACTACTACTGTAATTACCACTACTACTGCTACTACAACTACTACTACAACTGATACTACCACTACTACTAATACTGTAACTACAACTTCAACTACTACTACTACTTCTCCTACTACTACAACTTATACTACTACTACTACTACTACTACAATAGCTACTGCTACTACTACTACTACTATAACTACTACAGCTACTACTACTACTACAACTACTACGACTACTACTACTCCTACAACTACTACTACTACTACTGCAACAGCTATAACTACTGCTACTGCTACTGCTACTCCAAATAATACTTGTAAAATTCCTACTGCTATGACTTTTTGTACTACTTCAACACCTACTACCACTACTAGTACTACTACTACTATACTATTACTGCTGCTACAACTGCTACTACTACGATGAGTTGTACTCCTACAACTACTTCCACTATTACGTCTACTACTACAAATATTACTACGATTTCTACTACTGCAACTACTACTACTTCTAGGACTATTACTACCACTACTACTACTAATCTTGCTACTACTGTAACTATTACTACCACTGTTGTTGTTGTTGCTGCTAATGATACTACCCCTCCTACTATTTCTACTACAACTACTACTATAACTACTATTACTACTCTACTACTATGACTACTTCTGTTGCTACTACTGCTACTACTTCAACTACTACTATTCTTGCTCCAACTATTGCCACTACTGCTACTACTAAAATAAATATTACAATTGCAATAACAACTGCTACTACTACTACGACTACTACAACTGCTACAGCAACTACTCCTAGTACTGCTATAGCTATAACTGCTTCAACTGCTACTGCTACTGCTACTACGACTGTTGCTTCAAATACTACTACTGCTACTGCAACTACTTCAGCTACTATTGTAGCTACTAGTGCTTCTGCTATTACTCTTGCTACTACTGCTGCTACTACTACTATTTATACTACTACTACTAATACTGCTACTAATACTACTACTACTGTTGCTGCTGCTACTAGTCCTACTAATACCACTACTGCTACTGCTAGTATTACTATTAATACTACTACTATGACTGCGGCTATTATTATTAAAACAACAACTACTAATACCACTACTACTACTCCTACTACTACTACAACCACCACCACTACAACTGCTAATACTGCTACTAATACTACTAATACTGCCGCTGTTGCTCCAACAACTACTACTACCATTGCTGGTACTATTTCTACTACTACTACTATTACTGCTACTACTGCTACTACTTCTGCTATTATAGCTACTACGACTACTTTTGCTACTATGGCTACTACAACTACTTCCCTAACTACGATTACTGCAACTACTACTAGTACTATTGCTACTACTACAACTTCTACTACGACTACTACAACTATTATTATTATCACTACCACTACTACTTCTGTAACTACTACTACTGCTATTGTAGCAGTTGCTGCTCCTGCTACTACTACAACTACTATGTCTACCACTACTACTATGACTACTATTAATAAGATGACTACTATTAATCGCACTACTACTTCTACTACTACTGCTACTATGATCACCGTACTACTGCTCTACTTCTACTACTACTACAATTACTATTGCTACTAATATTTTTTCTGCAACTATTACTATTACTGCTACTACTACTTTTGCTATTAGTACTACTTCTACGGCTACTACTACTATTGTTGCTACTGCTGTAGTAGCTGCTGCTGCTACTACTACTACTTTTACGGCTACTGCTACAATTACTACTATTGCTGCTACCGCTACTACTACTACTATACCTCCTTCTCCAACCACTATGCCCACTTCTTCTCCTATAGCTACAATTGCTACTACTGCTACTGCTTACGCTGGTACTACTACTACTTCTCCACCTACTATACTACTATTACCACTATTATGACTACTATTATTATTACTGTAGCTACTGTTGCTACTAGTACTACTACTGCTGCTTCTACTACTGCTGCTACTATTGCTACAAGTGCTATTTCAACTACTACTCCTATTACTACTACTACTACTACTACTATGAATACTACAACTACTATCACTACTGCTACTATTGCTGCTGCTATTACTACTACTACTACTGCTGCGATTACAACTACTAACAATTCAATAGCTACTACTACTACTACTACTACCACCACCACTACTACTACTTGTACTATTACTACTACTACTACTACAACTACTTTTGCTACTACTACAGCTAAAACAACTGTTGCTACTACTCCTACCATTACTCCTAATACTACTACAGCTTCCACAATTATCGCTACTACATCTACTGCTTCTATTGCTACACCTACTGCTACTCCTACTACTACTACTGCAACTCAAATTACAACTACACCTACTACTACTACTCCTACTACTAAACCTACTCTGACTACTACTACTACATCAACAACTACTACTAACACTACTGGTACTACTACTACTAGTAACACAACAACAACAACTACTAGTAACACAACAATTACTGCTACTGCTACTTCTGCTACTACTACTACTACTACTACCAGCACTAACTGCTACTGCTGCTACCACTACTACAACTGCTACTGCTACTATTACTACTATTACTACTACTACTACCACGACTACTACTACTACTACTACTACTATTCCTTCTACTACCACAACTACTAATACTGCTGCTGCTGCTACTCCTAATACTATGACTGTTATTATTACAACTATTATTAGCACTACTACTACTACTACTACAATAACAACTACTCCTACATCTACTACTTCTACAACTACTGTTGCTGCTACTACAACTAGAATTACAACTACTACTCCAACTACTTTTGTTACTACTACTACAACTATTCCTACTACTACTACTGCTACTACTAGTAGTAATACTACTAATACTGCTGCTGCTGCTACTACTACAATTAGTATTACTACTACTACTACTGGTACTACTACTACAATTGCTGCTACTACTACTACCCTCACTAGTACTACTACTACTACTTCTATTACTACAACTACTGCTACTCCTACTAATACTACTGCTGCTACTACTAGTATTACTATTACTACTGCTGCTGCTGCTGCTACCACCACTACTTCTGCAGCTATAACTATGACAGCTACTACTACTACTTCTCCTACTACCGCTACTTATACTTCTACAACTTTTGCTACCACAGCTACGACTATGGCCATTATTATTACAAATCCTAAAACTACTAATATGACTACTACTACTACTACTACCACCACCACCACCACCACCACTACTAAAAGTACTACCACTACTGCTACTAATACTAGCATTGTCACTCCAAGTAGTACTACAACCACTGCTACTACTATTACTTCTACTACTACTGGTACTGCTACTGCTGTTGCTGCTACTACTACTACTGCTACTACTTTCGCTACTATTGCTACTACTACTACTCCTAGTGCTATTGCTACTGCCACAAGTAGTAGTTATAGAAGTAGGGGTAGTAGTCATAGTAGTAGTAGTAGTAGAAGTAGTAGTAGCAACAGCAGTAGTAGAAGTATTGATAGTAGTACTAGCAATAGTAATAGCATTAGAAGTACTAGTAGTAGTAGTGGGAGAAGTATTAGGTGTAGCAATTGGAATAGGAGTAGCAATAGTAATAGTAGTAGTAATAGTTGTAGTAGTAGTTAGAGTAGTAGTTGTATTAGTAGTAGTACTAGTAGTAGGAGCAGTAGTAGGAGTAGTAATAGGACTTGGAGAAGCTATAGTAATAGTAGTAGTAACAGTAGTAGTAGAAATAGTAGGAGTAGTAGTAGTAATAATAATAGAAGTAGTAGTTGGAGCAGTAGTTGTAGAAGTAGTGTAGTAGTAGGAGTAGCAGCAAAAGTAGAAGTAGTGGCAGTCGTAATAGTAGTAGTAGTAGTAGTAGCAGTAGTAGGTGTAGTAGTACTAGTAGAAGTTGTAGAAGTAGTCATGGAAGTCGTAGCTATAGAAGTAGTAGTAGTAGGGGTTGTAGTAGTAGTTGTATGATTAGTAGTAGTAGTAGTAGTAGCTATTGTTGTTATTGTAGTATTAGTGTTAATAACAGTAGTTGTTGTTGTAGTAGAAGTAGTATTAGAAGTAGTAGTTGTAGTAGTAGCAATTGTAGTGGAAGTAGTAGTAGCAGTGGTGGTAGAAATAGTAGTCATAGCAGCAGCAGTAGTACTAGTAGTGGAGGTCATAGTAGTTGTAGTAGTAGCAGTTGTATTGGAAAAAGTAGTAGCTATGGAAGTAGAAATACTAGTCATAGCAGTAGAAGTAGTAGCAGTAGTAAGTGTAGTAGCAGTAGCAGTAGTAGGAGTACTAGTTGGAATAGTAATAGTAGTAGTAGTAGTAGTAGTAGTAGTAGTAGTAGTTGTTGTTGTTATTGTTGTTGTTGTTATTGTAATAGTAGTAATTGTATTAGCTGTAGTAGTCGAAGTAGTAGTGGTAGTTGTAGTAGTTGTAATAGTGGTAATAGTAGTAGTAGTAGTAGTAGTAGTAGTAGCAGCAATAGCAGCTGTTGTAGCAGCAGTAGTAGTAGTAGTAGTAGCAGCTATTGTAGCAGTAGTAGTAGTAGCATAGTAGCAGTAGTAGTAGGTGTACGCGTAGTAGTAGTAGTAATAGTAGTGGTAGTAGTAGTCGAAAAAATAGATGGAATGGAAGTAGTGGCAGTAGCTATTGTTGTAATAGACATAGTAGTAGTATTAGTAGTAGTGGTAGTAGTTGTTGTTGTTGTAGAAGAAGCAGCAATAGTAGTAGTAGTAGTAGTAGTAGTAGTAGTAGTGGTACTAGTGGTAGCTGTAATAGTAGTTCTTGTAGTAATAGTTGTTGTAGTAGCAGCAGCTATAGTCATAGTTGCCGTAGTATTAGTAGTAGTAGTAGTAGTAGTAGTAGTAATAGTAGTATTAGTTCGAAATGTAGTAGTAGTAATAGTAGTAGTAGTAATAGTGGTAGTAGTAGTACTTGTAGTATTCGTAGTTGTAGTAGGAGAATTTGTACTAATTTTTGTAGTAGTAGTAATAATGGTAGTCGTAGGAGAAATAGTAGTATCAGTAGGAGTAGCGGTAGTAGTCGTAGGAGTAATTGTAGTATTATTATAAGAAATGGTAGTAGTACGAGTAGCAGAAGTTACGGTAGGAAGAGTTGTGGTTGTAGTAGCTGTAGTAGTAGTATTAATAGTAGTAATAGTAGCAGTTGTAGGAGTAGTAGTCATAGTTGTAGTAGTGGAAGGAGTAGTCGTATTCGCAGTAGTAGTAGTAGAAGCAATAGCAGAAATAGTAGTAGGAGTAGTAGTAGTAGTAGTTGTACGAAGAGCAGCAGTAGCAGTAGCTGCTGAAGTAATAGTAGTAGTGATAGTAGTTGCAGTTTTGATAGTTGTTTAAGATGTAGTAGTAGTAGTAGTTGTAGTAGTAGTAGTCTAGTAGTTATA
>RXID01012299.1:84676-114765 GCA_005019695.1 Trichopus zeylanicus subsp. travancoricus
CTACAACAACTACAACTACTCCTATTTCTACTATTTTCGCTACTGCTACTACTACAATTAGTAGTACTACTCACACTATTAGTTCTACTACTACAACTACGACGACGACGACTTCTATGACTGCCGCTGCTACTGCTACTACAGCTACTACTAATACCCCTACTACTGCTACTACTACTACAATAACAACAACAATTAGTACTGCTACTACTGCTACTACTACAACTACAACTATTATTGCTACTATTACTACTACTGCTACTATTACTACTACTACTACTACTACTATTACTACTACTTGTACTACTACTACTACTACTACTACTATTACTACTACTACGACTGCTGCTACTGCTCCTACTACAACTACAACTACTATTGCAACTACGACAACTACAACTACTACGCCTACTACTACTGCTACTCCTACTACAACTACGAATGTTGCTACTACTAATACTATCTTGATTCCTAGTCCGAGTCCTGCTTATACTACTAATCCTACTACTACAAATGCAAGTACACCTACTGTGACTACTCCTATGACTGCAATTACTACTACAACAACAACAACAACAACAACAACAACAACTACTACTACTACTACTACTACTACTACTACTACTACTTCTACTACTACTACCACAACAACAACTACTATTGCTACTGTTGCCTCTACTACTTTGACTACCACTACTACCATGGACACTATTGCTCTGAATGCTATAGTTACGGCTACTATTACTACTGCTACTAGTGCTACTACTACTACTGCTGCTAGTGCTACTACTACTACTGCTGCTAGTGCTACTACTACTACTACTACTACTACTTCTACTTTTCCCACTACTACATCTACTTCTGCTACTAGTGCTCCTTGTACTACTACTGCTACTACAACTATTTCTAATACTACTACTACTACTACCACTATTCTACTTCTACTACTGCCGCTACTGCTACAACAATTGCTACTATTACCAGTACTATAACTTCTATTGTTATTTCTCCTGCTATTCTATAGCAACCACTACTATTACAATCACTACTGCTACTACAAATAATACTTCCACTATTACCACTACTCCTACTGCTACTACTACTATTGCCACTATTGCTGCTTCTATTACTGCTACTACTGCTCCTCCAACCTCTACGACTACCACTACTACTAGTACTGCTACTGCCACAAGTTCTCCTACCACTCCTATTGCTACAACTATTGCAACTACTCTTACTTCTACTACTACTGCTGCTGCTGCTGCTGCTGTGGCTGCTATTACTACAACACTTGCTACTACTACTACTGCAACTACTACTAGTATTACAACAGCTACTGTTACTTCTACTATTTCCCCTCGTGCTACTACTATTCGTACTACTATTACTACTGGTACTACTGCTGCTAGTACTACTACTACTACTACTCCTGCTACTTCTACTGTTGTTGCTGCTGCTGCTACTGCTACTACTACTACTACAGTTATTACAACTACTACTACAACTATTGCTGCTGCTACTACCACAGCTACCACTCAAACTAATGCTACAACTGCTACTGCAACTAAAGCTACTCCAATTACCACTGCTACTACTGCCACTACTGATACTACTACTACCACCGTAACTATTGCTACTAGTAGTATAACTTCTATTACTACTGCAACTACTACTACAACAACTACTATAGCTTCAACGGCTACTGCGGCTACAGCAACTACTATTACTACTACTGCTGCTGCTCTACTGTTACTATTGCTACTACAACTGCTACTATAACTACTGGTACTGCTACAACTATTTCTAATATTGCTACTAAAACAAGTACCACTACTGCTACTGACTGTTACTGCTATTGCTGCTACTGCTACTACTACTTTTACTACTACTACTACAACTCTTGCTAATACTACTACTACTACTAGTCTTGCTAATACTACTACTACTACTGTTGCGAGAACTTCCGATGCTACTACTTGTGCTACTGCTACCGTGGCTCCTACAACAACTACTATTGCTACTCCAACAACTAGTACAATTGCTACACTTACCACAATTACAACTACTATTACAACTTATTCTACTACTTGTAAAACTACTACTACTACTACTACAACTACCACAAATTCTACTACTACTGCTGCTACTACTACTCATATTACTTAATCTACTACTACTACTACTACTACTATAACTACTACTATAACCTCTACTGCTACTGCAACTGCTACTACTATTGCAACAATTGCTACTGCTACTCCTACTACTACTACTACTATTGCAATAATTGCTATTGCCACTCCTACTACTACTGCCACAACTAATGCTAAACCTACTAAAACTACTCCTACTACAGCTATTGCTCCTCCTACTATTAGTACTACCAGTGCTGCTACTATTACACCCACTACAACAACTACTATAAATACTACTACTATTGTTGCTGCTACCGCTGCTACTATTGTTGCTGCTGTCGCTGCTGCTACTAATACTAACACTAGTGCTAATATTGCTAATGCTACTGCCACTGGTACTATTACTATTGCTACTACTGCTTCTACTACTACTACTGCTGCTGCTGCTACTGCTATCTCGCTACTATTACTTCTGCAACTTTTACTTTCACTATTACTACTGCTGCTGCTGCTTCTACTACTACTCCTGTTCTACTACTGCTATGAGTGCTGCTACTACTTCAACTACTACTCCTATTATTACGATTGCTACTACTACTACTACTACTACTATTACTACTACTACTGCTACTACTACTACTACTCCTATTACTACTACTACAACTCCTGCCCCGACTACTACTACTACCATTACTACAACAACTACTACTAGTACTCTTACTGCTACTACTCCAACTACTACTACTACAATTACTACTGCCAACTACTACTACTACTATTGCTACTACAACTCCTCCTACTACGACTACTCCTAATACATTTACTATTACTACTACTACTACTACTCCAGCCACTACACCTGCTACTGCTACTACTACTACTATTTTTACTAATACTACTACTACTACTACTATTATAACTATGCCTACTACTTCTACTACTACTACTTTCACAACTACTTCCACTACAACTACTACCACTACTACTACTACTACTACCACTACCACTGCTACTATAACTACTAACATTGCTCCTAATACTCCTACTACTATAACTACTACAACTACTACAACTACCTGCTACTATAACTGCTGCTCCTAATACTACTGCTATTACTACTACTTCTCATATTACTGCTACTACTGCTACTAATACTCCTGCCCCTACTACAACAACAACAAGAACAACTACTACAACTCCTACTACTACTACTATGACTATAATTTCTAACTACTACGACTACTACTGCTACTACAACAACAATAACTACTATTACTGCTACAACTCCTACTACTACTATTACGACTAAAATTGCTGACTTTTACGACTACTACTGCAACTACAACAATCAGAACAACAACTACTACTAGTGCTACTACTGTTACAACAACTACTACTCCTACCACAACAACAATAACAACAATAACTACTACTACTACTCCTACTACTTTTACTATGGCTACTCCCACTACTGCTACTCCAGCAACTACACCTACTACTCCTAATACTACTACGGTTAGTACTACTGGTATTACTTTTCTTACCACTACAACTTCTACTACTACTACTACTTCTTAAACTTCTACTACTACTCCTACTTCGAACAACTACAATTGCTACAAATACTACTACTACAACAACAACAACAACAACTATTACTACCCCTACTCCTACTACTACTATACTACTACAACTACAACAACAATAACAACAACTACTACTATTACTACTTTTACTACTACTGCTGCTGCTGCTGCTACAACCTCTGCTACTACTGCTACTACTATAACAACTACTAGGACAACTACTGCTGCTACTACTGCGACCACTACTAATACTGCTACTACTGCTTTCACTTCTACTACAACTATTACTATTACAGCTACTACTGCTATTACCAATGCTGACACTATTACTACAGCTACTTTGACTGCTACTAATGCTACTACTGCAACTACCTAATAGATAGCGCAACTCATTTAACGCGCCAAATCTCAATCACCATCTTGAGATGGAAGATATGCAGTTTTAAACAACCTTACCCTCCCTTTCTCAGTTGCTGACTCATACCAACTCGATGTTCACAGGAAACAACCTTACTAGTAGCACTACTGCTTCGACTGCTGCTGCTGCTGTGACTACTGTTACTACTGCCACCACAACTAATACTGCTTATAGTACTACTACTATTACTACTACTGCAACTACTGCTACTACTACTACTACTATTGCTGCTACAACAACAATTACTGCTGTTGCTACTACTACCACTATTACCGCTTCTGCTAATACTTCTACTGTAGTTGTTGTTGTAGCTGCTACTGTCGTTGCTACCGCTACCACTACTACTATACCCACTTCTTCTCCTTCGACTATACCTACTCCTTCTCCTACTGCAATAACTGCAACTACTACTGCTACGACTGGCACTACTACTACTTCTGCTACTAGTACTACTACGACTTCTCCTGCAACTACTACTAGAGATACAACTACTGGTGCTACTACTAATACAACCACAACTAATACTACTACCACTACTACTTCAACAACTACTGCTCCTACTGCTACTAGTGCTATTTCTAATACCACTCCAATTACTGCTGCTACTTCTACTAGTACTACCAATACTACAACTACTACCACTACTGTAACTATTACTATTGCAACTAGTAATACAACTACTACTACTATTACTGTTACCACTGCTACAACTACTACTACTGCTATCACTGCTGCCATTACAATTACTACTACTACTATTAGTACTACTGCTGCTACTGCTACTACTACTACTATTACTGCTACTACTACAGCTACTACTTCTTCTTCTACCTCTACTACTTATTTTATTACTGCTACTATTGATATTGTTACTATTACTACTACTATTCTTACTACTACTTCTGCTACTCCTACTACAACAACAACTACTACTGCTACAACTAGTACTCCTACTCCTAAACCAACTAGTACTAAAACAATGACTACTACTACAATAACTACTACTACTACGACTATAACTATTACTACTACTACTGCTGCTACTACTACAGCGACTACTTCTACTACTTCTTCTACTACTACTACTACTTCTTTTATTACTGCTACTATTGATACTGCTACTATTACTACTACTACTCCTACTGCTACTTTTGCTACTCCTACCACAACAACAACTACTATTGCTACTACTAGTACTCCTACTCCTAAACCAACTAGTACTAAAACAATGACTACTACTACAACAACTACTACTACGACTATAACTATTACTACTGCTGCTGCTGCTTCTTGCACTACAGCTACTACTGCTGCTACAACAATAACTGCTACAACAACAACAACAAATACTACTACTACTACTGCTACTATAACTACTCCTATTGTTACTCATACTTCTACTGCTAGTGCTACAACTTCCATAATAATAACTACTGCTACTACTACAACACCTGCTACTACTACTACTGCTGCTATTTCTACTATTACCACAACCACAGCTGCAACTTCTGATACTCCTAATACTAATGCCACTACTACTTCTTCTACTATTAATGCCGTTACTTTTGTTGCTATTAGTAGATAGCCACCACTACTGCTACTACTACTACTGCGGCTACTACTTCTAAAGCTACCATGGCTATTTCTACTACTACTACAACAACAACAACACCTACTACTACTACTACTATAACAACTACTACTACCAATACTATTGTTGCTAGTACTACTATTGCTACTAATACTACGACTACTACCACTTCTACTACTACTACTACTATCACTACTTTTCTACTATTGCAACTGCTATTACTACTACTACTACTACTACTACTACTACTATCACTACTTTTGCTACTATTGCAACTACTATTAATACTACTACTACTACTACTAATACTACTACTACTACTACTACTACTACTACTACTACTACTACTACTACTATTACTACTACTACAACAACTACTACTACTATAACAATAACAACTACTACTATTACTATAAGTACTACTACTGCTACTAGAATTTTTATTGCTACTATTACTATTTTTGCTACTACAAAATTGCTACAGCGACTTCTACTGTGACTACTACTATAACTAGTACTACTTCTATTGCTAATGCTAGATCTACAAATACTACTACGACTGCTTCAAATACAACTTCTCCTTTTACTACTACTGCTAATTCTACTACCACTACTGCTGCTTCTAGTACTACTACTACTACTTCTGCTGCTACTACTGCTATTACTACAACCTCTACAAATACTACAACTACTACTACAACTCCTACTATGGCTACAACTACTCCTGCTACTACTACTACAACTACTACCGCTGCTACTACTATCACTATTACTACTGCTACTACCTTAGCTACTACTACTAATCCTATTTCAACTACTACTGCCACTACTGCTGCTGCTACTACTACTGCGGCTGCTAGAACTTTAACTACAAAAACTACTATTGCTACTGCGACTGCTACTACTGCTGCTAGTACTACCACTACAGCTACTACTACTGTTGCTGCTGCTACTGCAACTACCACTACTTTTACTTCTACTATTGTTGCTGCTACAACTACTACTTCTGGCACTAGTATTGGTACAACTAATACTACTATTACTGCTAATACAATTGCTGCTACAATGACTAACGGTTCATCTACTACTATTGCTACTACTACTACTACCACTACTACGCTTGTACTATTAATATTGCTACCGCTACAATAACCACTACTATAGCTGCTACTACCAAAACTACTTCTATGACAACTACAATTACTACAACAACAACTACTACTACAACTACAACTACCACTACTACTACTATTGCTGCTATTAATATAACTACTGCGGCTACTACTACTGTTATTACCACCGCTACTGCTACTACTTCTGCTACTACTCCTAATTCTCCTACTACAATTACTAATCCAACTACTACTGTTGCTAGTACTATTGCTACTCCAACTAAAACTACAGCTATTACCACTACTACAGCTGCTATGCTACTGCTGCTACTACTACTACTACTACTACTACTACTACTACTACTACTACTACTACTACTACTACTACTACTACTACTACTACTACTACTACTTCTACTACTACTACTGCTACTACTACTACTACTACTACTACTACTTCTACAACAACAACTACTACTTCAGCGACTACTAGTGGTACTACAACTATTGCTACTATTGTTGCAGCTATTACTACTACTACTACTATTATTACTACTGCTGCTCCTACTACTACTACTACTACTGTGACTTCTGCTACTACTACTACTACTACAACAACTATAATAACTAGTATACATATTGCTACTATTACTACTATAGCTACTACTACTACTTCTTCTGCTAGTACTACTACTTCTACTAATACTACTACTATTGCTACTACTGCTATTGCTACTACTACAGCAACAACTACTGCTTCTACTGCTACTACTGCTGCGCCTACTATAACTACTTCTACTGCTAGTACTACTACTACCACTACTACTAGAACTACTGCTTCTACTACTACAACAACTACAAATTCGTCTACTGCTACTATGGCTACGAAGACCGCTATAATTACAATAACAACAACAAGTACTACTACTACTACTACTACTACTACTACTACTACTACTACTACTACTACTACTACTACTACTACTACTAGGACTATTACTGCTACTACTACTACTTTTATTTCTAGTGCTACTACTACTAATTTTGCAAGTACAACTACTGCTACTAGAAATACAACTGCTACTACTACTACTACAACAACTACTACTACCCTAATGTCAACTATAACTACTATAGCTATTACCACTACTAGTACAGCTACTACTACTACTTCTCCTACTACTACTAATTCTACTACTACTACAACTGAAACTACTACTTCTACTGTAACTACTACTACTGCTACAATGCCTACTATGGCTATAACCACTACTACGACTACTACTACAAACCCTACCACCACTACTACAAGTACAACTACTTCTACTACTTCTACTACTACCACCACTGCTACTACTTCGACTCCTAATTCTACAACTACTACTAATACTACTACCACTACTGCTACTATTGCTACTGCTACCACTACTACGACTATAACTACTATTACTATCGCTACTACTGCAACTACTACAACAACAACTAGTACTGCTACTAGTGTGACTAATGTAGCTACTAGCTCTAATACTACCGGTATTGCTGTAACTACTATTACTACTTCTTCTCCTACTACTACTTATGGTACTACTGCTGCAACTTTGTCTACTACTACTACTATTATTACTACTACTACTTCTACTCCTTTCACTGCTACTACTTCTGGTACTACTGCTACTACTGCTACTGCTACTACTACTACTGATTCAACAGCAAGTATTGCTACCATTACTAGTAGTACTTCAGCTACCAATGCTGCTACTACTACTACTTCTACTCCTGCAACTACAACAACTACTACTATAGCAACTGCTGCTATTACTACCACTCCTACTACTGCAGCTGCTGCTATGACTATCAGTATGGTATCTACTGCTACTACAGCTTCTACGATTGCTACTATTGCTTCTACTACTACGACAACTACTACTGCTATTACAACTACTACTTCTGCTACTACTTCGACTACACCTACTATTGCTACTACTACTATTGTAATTATTGCTACTACTGCTACTGCTACCACCTCTGCTCCAACTACTACTATAGTAATTATTACTACTACTGCTACAACTACTACTAATATTACTGTTGTCACTACTGCTACTACTATACCTTGTATTACAACAACTACTACTACTACAACTACTACTAATGTTGCTGCTACTTCTACTGCTATTACTTCAACTGTAACAACTATTACCACGACTACTTCTACTAGGACTACTACTTCTACTACTACTACAACAACTACTACTAGAGCTACAACTGCTGCTGCTACTACAACAACAACCACTACTTGCAAATACTACTACTACTACTACTACTATAACTACTACTACCACTACTACTACAACTGCTATAAGTAGTACTACTATAACTACTACTACTACTATAACCACTACTTCTACTTCTAAGACTGTTGCTACTGCTACTACTACTATAGCTACTACAACAACAACTGCTACTACTGCTACTATTACTACTCCTACTGCTACTATTAATACTACTACGACTACTACTATTACTATTACTACAACTACAGCTAGTACTGCTACTGCTAATACTACAACTTCTCCTACTATAACTACTACTAATACTCCTGTTGTTGCTGCTAATATTACTACTACTGCTTCTGGTGCTTCTACTACCACTACTACTACTATTACTACATTTGTGATTGTTACTAATGCTTCCACTACATCTACTGCTACTACTACTACTACTCCTACTACTTCTACTACTGTAACTACCATTGCTTTTGCTGCTTCTACTCTAACTACTACTACTACTGTGCTACTACTATTCCACGCCCACTTCTACTGCTACAACTACGGCTACTATTATTGCTACTGCTACAATAACTACTACAACTCCTACTTCTCATACTGCTGCTATTACAACAACAACTACTACTACTGCTACTACTTTGGCTACTACTGCTGCTACAACTATTGCCACTACTACCCTGACTACTAAAACTACTACTACTATTTCTACTCCTACTACTTCAGCTATTGCTTCTCCTGCTACTACTACGATTGCTGCTACTACAACTTCCACTAATACCCCTCCAACTACTACTACAACTGCTTCTAGATCTCCCACTATTACTACTACTACGATAATAATTGCTACTGCTCCTATAGCTATGACAACTACTACCACAACTACTGCAGCTCCTGCTACTACTACTACAATGACCTCAACTAGTATTATTGATACTCCAACTACTACAACTACAACTACTACTTCTACTACTATACTACTATTGTTACTCTTATTACTACAACTACTACTTCTACTGTAGCTACTACTCCAACTACTACAACTACAACTACTTCTACTTCGGCTACCACTATGACTTTTGCTACTAGTTATATTACTACTACGAATGCTATGATTGCTGTAACTACTACAAGTACTACTTTCGCTACTGCTTCTGCTGCTAATGATGTTTATACTATTACTGTGACTTCTATTAGTACTGCTACAACTACACCAACTATAACTTTTGCTATAACTGTAACTTCTACAACAACAACTACTACTACCACATCTACTTCAACTACTGCTACTGCTTCTACTACTACTTCTACTACTACTACCATTATTACTACTACTGCTACTACCACTTCTGCTACAACTACTACTACTCCTACTGCTACTGCTACTACTACCACCACTACTACTATGGATGCTAGTATTATTGCTTCTACTACAAGTACAACTTTTGCTACTTCTACTACTACTGCAACCACTGTTGTTGCTTCTACTACTACTGCTACTATAGCTACTACTACTACTGCTACTACTACTAGTACATCTTATACTACTACTACTTTTGCTTCTACAACTACTGCTACTGGTACTACTACGGCTACAACTTCTATTGTGACTACTACTACAACTACTACTTCTGCTACTACTACAACTATTGTTGCAACTTTTACTACAACTACTACTACCACTGCTACTACTACTACTACTCCTACCTCTACTACTACTAATAATATGACTACCACTACTGCTACTACTGTTGCTACTACTATCACTACTACTACTACTATAACTACTACTACTATTGTTACTACTGCTACTGCTACAATAATAACAACTACTGTTACTACTCCCACAAATGCGGCTACTAATACTAATACTACTAGTACTGCAACAACTACTATTACTACTTCTCCTACTACAACTACTTGTACTACTATGGCAACTTTTGCTACTACTACTAGTTCTACTACCTTTACTGCTACTACTTCAACTATTACTGCTTCTACTGCTACTGCTACTACTACTGCTGATTCAACATCACCTATTAGTGCCACTCCTAGTACTACTTCTGCTACCACTGCTATTACTACTACTACTTCTACTACAAGGACTTCTACACCTATAACTATAACTACTACTACTATAGCAACTGCTGTTACTACAACTACTTCTCCTCCTACTACTACTACTGCGACAACTATTTATATGATATCTAATGCTACTACAGCTGCTACGACTACTACTACTATTACTACTACTACTTCTATTGCTACTTCGACTACACCTACTATTACTAGTGCTACTATAGCAATTATTGCCACTACTACTAGTGATGCTACTACTACAACTACTAATGATACTACCACTACTACTGCTGCTACTGCTATAGCTACTACTACTACTACTATTGCTGCTACAGCTACTACTATTGCTAGTACTAAAACGACTGCTACTCCCACTAATACTACTACTGCCACTACCACAACTGCTATAACTTGTATTACAATAACAACAACAATAACTACTGCTACAACTAATGCTGCTGCTACTTCTGCTACTATTACTTCTACTACAACTACTACTACTACGACCTCTACGGCTAGGACCACTACTTTTGCTACTACTATTACTATTACTACTACTACTACTACTACTACTACAAAAACAACTGTACTGCTACTACAACAAAAATAACTACTACTACTAGTACTACTATTGCTGCTGCTACTACTACTACCGCTACTACTACCACTACTGCTGCTGCTACTACTACTACTATAACTACTACTACTTCTATGACTACTACTAATACTTCTAGGACTACAACTACAACTACTACTACTATAACTACTACTACTACTACTACGACTACTAGTACTGCTCCTACAATTACTACTAATACTACTACCACTACTACTACTACTATTACTACTACTACTTCTACTACTGTTACTATTAATACTACTACTATTAGTACGACTACTACTACTTCTCCTTCTACAACTAATACTACTGCTACTGCTACTGCTAATACAGCTGCTAATACTACTACTACTATTGCTACCACTGCTATTATTGCTTCTACTACCACTACTACTGCTATTGCTACTACTACTACTGCTACAACAACTGAGACTACTACTAATGCCGCCACTACATCTATTGCCACTACTAATACTTCTACTACTACTTCTACTACTATTATTGCTACCACTATTACTACTGCTGCTGCTACAACTACTGCTACTGCTACTACCCCTACTACTAGTACTTCTCCAACTTCTCCGACTACTGCTAGTATGATAGCTACTACTGCTACTACTATTACTTCTACTACTGCTGCTGCTACAACAATTGCTACCACTACCCCTACTACTAAAACTACTACTACTACTTCTACTCCAACTACATCGGCTACTGCTGCTTCTACTGCTACTACAATTGCTACTACTACAACTTCTACTAATACCGCTCCAACTACTACTACTGCTACTAGAGCTCCCACTGCTATTGCTACTATGACAACAACTGCTATTGCTCCTACTGCTACAACTATAACTACCACCACTACAGTAGCTCCTGCTGCTACTACTACTACTACCACAACTGGTACTACAGATACTTCAACTACTACAACAACTACTACTACTTATACTACTACTACTACAACTATTGCTTCAGCTACTGATACTACTCCAACTACTACTACTACTTTCATTGCTGCTACCACTACGACCTCTGCAACTACTTCTACTCTTACAATGGATGCCATGACTGCTACAACTACTACTAGTACTACTTTCGCTACTACTTCTACTGCTACTGTTGCTACTACTATTACTACGACTGCTGCTAGTACTGCTACTATTACAACTACTACTATCACTTCTAATACTATTGCTACTATGATAGCTACTGCTACTTCTAATGCTACAACTACTGCTATCACTTCTAATACTACTACTACTACTACTTCCCTGACTACTAAATCTACTCCTACTACTTCCACTCCTACTACTTTGGCTACTATTGCTTTTGCTACTGCTACAATTTCTACTACTACAACTTCTCCTAACACCACTTTAACAACTACTACTATTGCTACTAGAACACCAACTGCTACTGCTTCTACTACTGTGACTTCTACTACCACAACTACTACAGCTCTTGCTACTACTACTACTTCTACTACTACTACTACAGTTGTTACTCCTACTACATCCACCACTACTTGAACTGCTACTACTACACCTGCAACTACTACTACTTGTAATACAAATACCACTATGACTTTTGCTACTACTTCTAGTAGTACTATGGATCCTATGACTGTAACAACCACTACAAGTACTACTATCGCTACAACTTCTACTGCTACTCTTGCTTTGACAATTACTGTGATTACTACTTGTACTACTATAGCTGCGATAACTACAACTTGTGCTCTACCTACAACTTCTTCAACAACTACAACTACTACTTCTACTTCAACTACTACTACTGCTTCTACTACTACTTCTCCTACTACTACCACTACTCATAGCAATAGTAATAATTATTGTACGAGTTGAAGTTGGAGCAGTAGTATCATGAGTAGTAGTAGTATTAGGAGTAGTAGTAGGAGGAGTAGTTGTAGTGGTACTCGTAGGAGTAGAAATAGGAGTAGGAGTAGTACTAGTCAAAGTAGTAGCAGTAGTTATTCTTATTATAGTAGTTGTAGTAGCAAGAGTAGTGGCGACAGTAGTAGTAGTGATGGTAGAAGTTATAGTAGTAGTCATAGATATGGTACCAGTTGTGGTAGTAGCAGCAGCTGCAGGAGAAACAACAGTAGTAGCCGATGTTGTAGTATTTATAGTTGTAGCAATAGTAGTAGTAGCAGGATTAGTAGTACGCATAGGAGTTGGTGTAGTAGTAGTAGTAGTAGTAGTAATAGTGGTAGTAGTAGTTGTAGTTATAGTATTAGTAGTAATGGTAGCAGCAGTAGTAGTAGTATTAGTTGTTGTTCTTGTAGTAATAGTAGTAGTAGTAATGGTGGAGGTTATAGTAGTAGCAGTAGAAATAATAGTAGTAGTAGTTATTATTGTTTTTGTATTAGTAGTAGTAGTAGTAATTATTGTAGTAGTTATAGTAGTAGTAATAGTAGCAATAGTAGTAGTAGTAGCTGTTGTTGTTGTTGTTGTTGTTGTAATAGGAGTAGTATTAGCGTTAGTATTAGTAGTTGTAGCAGTCACAGCAGCAGCAGCATCAGTAGTAGTAGTTGTAATCAGTGTAGTAGTAGTAGTAGTAGTACTAATAGTATTAGTAGTAGTGGCAGGAGTAGAAGAAGTAGTAGTAGTTGTTGTTGTAGTTTTAGTAGTAGTAGTAGTAATAGTATTAGTAGTAGTGGCAGGAGTAGTAGAAGTAGTAGTTGTGGTAGTAGTACTAGGAGTAGTAGTAGCTATAGTATAAAAATTAGGAGTGGTAGAAGTAGTAGTAGTAGTTGGAGGAGGAGCAGCAGCAACAGTAGAAGTAATAGTACTAATAGTTGTTGTTGTTGTCATCGTTGTAGTAGTAGTAGTAGTAGCAGTCATAGTAGTAATTGTTATTGTTGTAGTTGGAGTATGAGGAGTAGTAGTGGTTGTAGTAGTAGAAGCAGTAGTAGTAGTAGTAGGAGGAGGAGGAAGAGCAGCAGCAGTAGTAGCAGTAGTAGCTATGGTTAGGGTAGTAGTAGTAGTAGTTATAGTAATTGAATTAGTAGTAGTAATTGTAGTAGTAGTAGTATTAGGAGTAGAATTAGTAGTAGTAGTAGTAGTAGCAGTAGAATTAGTATTAGTGGTAGTAGTAGTAGTACTTGGAGTAGAAGCAGTAGTAGTAGTTGAGTAGTAGTTGTAGTAGTAGTAGTAGTTGTTGTTGTAGTAGTAGAAGTAGTAGTACTAGTAGTAGTAGTAGTAGTAGTCACAGTCGTAGTAATAGTAGTAGGAGTAGTAGTAGTAGTGGAAGTTGAAGTTGGAGCATTAGGTGTAGTAGTAGCAGTAGTAGAAGTAGTAGCAGTTGTGGGAAAAGTATTAGTAGTAGTTGCTGTAGCAGTAGTAGCAGTAGTACCAGTAATACTAGTCATAGTTGTAGTAATAGTAGTTATAGTAGTAGTTGTGGAAGTTGTAGTTGGAGCATTAAGAGTAGTAGTAGTCGTAGTAGTAGTAGTAGTAGTAGTAGTAGCAGTAGTAGTAGTAGTAGTAGTTGCAGTAGTAGTAGTAGTAGTTTGGGTTGTAGTAGCAATAGTAATAATTGTTGTATTAGTAGTAGTCACAATAGTAGTAGTATTAGGAGTAGAAGTTGTAGTAGTAGTGGTAGCAGCAATAGTTGTAGTAGCAGTAGGTGTAGTGGCAGCAGCAGCAGCAGTAGTAGTAGTAGTAGTAGTATTAGTAGTTTTGGTTGTAGCAGTTGTAGTAGTAGTAGCAACAATAGCAGTAGCAGTTGTAGTAGTAGAAGTAGCAGTACGAGTGTTAGGAGTCGTAGTTGTTGTACTATTAGTTGGAGATATAGTAGGAGTCATAGTTGTTGTAGTAGTAGTTGGTGATGTAGTAGGAGTCGTAGTAGTAGTAGGAGCTGCATCAATAAAGTGATAGTACTAGCAGCCGCAGTTGTTGTGGTAGTCGTAGTAGCAACAGCAATGGGAGTAGTAGTAGGAATAGTACTAAAAGTAGTGGTTATCATAGTACTAGTAGAAGTAATTATAGCGGCAATAGTAGTAATTTGAGAAGTAGTCGTGCTCGTAGTACTCATAGCAGCGGGAAGAGTAGTAGCGATAGAGGCATCAGCCACAGCTGCAGTAGTAGCAGTAGTAGTGGTAGTAGAAGTAGTAGTAGTTGCAACAATAGTAGAAGTAGAATTTGTTGCAGTACTGGTAGCAGTAGTTGTATTAGTAGTTGTGGTCGAAGCAACAAAAGTAGCAGTGGTAGTAGAAGTAGTAGCAGTTGTAGTTGTTGTAGCAGTAGTGGTAGAAGCAGTATTGGTAGTAGTAGTAGATGCTGTAGTAGAAGTAACAGTAGCAGCAGTAGTAGTATTAGTGGTAGCAGCAACGGTAGTAGTGGCAGAAGCAATAGTAGAAGTAGTAGTAGTAGTAGCAGCAGTAGTGGTAGTAGTAATAGTAGTAGTGGCACTAGTAGCAGTAGTAGTATCCATAGTAGCAGTGGTTGTAGTAGTAGTTGTTGTTGTATTATTATAAGATCTAGTAGTAGTAATAGTAGTTGCGGTAGCAGTAGTCGCAGTAGTAGCAATTGTAGTGGTAGTCGTAGCAGTAGTAGTTGCTGTAGTAGTAGTAGTAGCAGAAGTAGTAGGAGTAATTCTTGCAGTAGTAGTGGTAGAAGTAGTAATAGAAGTAGTAGTTGTTGTTGTATCCGCTGTAGTAATAGTAGTAGTGGAAGTTGTAGTAGTAGTGGTAGTAATAGTAGCAGTTGTACTACAAGTTGTAGCAGTTGAAGTAGCATAAGTAGTAGTAGTAGAAGTAGTAGCAACATGAGTCATAGCTATAGTTGTAGAATTAGTAGTTGCAAAAGGAGCAGTTGTAGTAGTAGTAGTGGCACCAGGAGCAGTAGTAGTAGTAGTAGTACTAATAGTAGTAGAAGTAGTTGTAGTAATTGTAGCAATAGTAGTACTAGTAGTGTTAGAAGTAGTAATAGTAGTAGTAGTAGTAGTAGCAGTACTAGTATTAATAGAAGTAGTAGGGGTGGTAGTAGTAGTAATTGTAGTTATTGTAGTTGTAGTAATATAATAGTAGCAGTAATAGTTATTATAATAGTAGTAGTTGGATTAGTAGCCGCAGTAGTAGTAGGGTTGTAGTAGTAGTAGTAGTTGTTGCTGTTGTTGTTGTAGAATTAGTCATAGTAGTAGTAGTAGTAGTAGTAGTACTAGTGCCCGTAGTAGCAGTAGTAGCATTTGTTGAAGTAGAAGCAGTACTAGTAGTAGTAGTAGTAGTAATAGTAGTAGTAGGTGTAGGTGTTGGAGTAGGAGTAGTAGCTATAGTAGTAGCAGTCATAGGAGTAGTAGTATTAGTAGTAGTGGTGGTGGTAGAAGTAGTAGTAATAATAGTAGTAGTAGTACTAGTAGAAGTAGTAGTAGCAATAGTGGTAGTTATAATAGTAGGTGGAGTCGTAGGACTATTAGGATTAGTAGTAGTTTTAGTAGCAGTAGCAGCAATAGTTGTAGGAGGGGTAGTAGTGGTGATAGGTGTAGGAGTAGGTGTAGGAGTAGAAGTAGGAGTAGTAGTGTTAGTATTAGTAGTAGAAGTACAAGTAGAAGGAGGAGTAGTAGTTGCAGCAATTATACTAGTAGTAGAAGTAGTAGTAGTAGTACTATCAGTATTATTAGTATTAGTCGTGGTAGTAGTATCAGCATTAGAAGTAGAAGTAGTAATAGTCGGAGTTGCGAGAGCAGCAACAGTAATAGTAGTTCTAGCAATAGTAGAAGTCGTAGTAGTAGTAGTAGTAGTAGTAGTAGTAGTAGTAGGAGTAGTATCAGCAATAGTAGTAGTTCTAGTAGTGGTAGTAGTACTAGCAGTTATACTAGTAGCAATGTAGTAGTAGTCTTAGTAGTTGCTGTAGTTGTAGTAGTAGTCGAACTACTAGGTGGAGTAGTAGTAGTAGTAGTAGTAATAGTAATAGTAGTAGTAGTAGCAGTTGTGGTTGTAGTAGGAATAGTAGTAGTTGTAGTGGTAGTAGGAGGGGGAGGAGTGTTTGGAGTAGTAGTATTAGTATGAGTAAAAGTAGGAGTAGTAGTAGTAGTAGGAGTAGTCGTAATAGTAGTAGTAGTTGTTGTTGTACTAGTAGTAGTAGTAGTAGTTGTAGGAGTAGTCGTAATAGTAGTAGTAGTAGTTGTTGTACTAGTAGTAGTAGTAGTAGTAGTAGTAGTAGTAGTAAAAGAAGAAGAAGAAGTAATAATAGGAGTAGTAGTAGTATAAGTAGTAGTAGTAGTAGTAGTGGTGGTGGTGGTAGTAATAGTAGTAGTTGTGGTAGTAGTAGGAGTAGTAGTCTGAGTTGGAGTAAGAGTGGTAGTAGCAATAGGAGTAGTCGTAATAGTAGTGTAGTAGTCATTGTAGTAGTAGTAGTAGTAGAAGTAGTAGTAGGAGTAGTAGCAGTACAAGTAGTAGTAGTAGTGGTGGTGGTGGTGGTTGGTGGTGGTAGTAGTAGTTGTGGTAGTAGTAGTAGCAGCAGTAGTCTGAGTTGGTGTAGGAGTGGTTGTTGTAGTGGTAGTAGTATCGGTAGGAGTACTAGTAGCAGCAATTATACTAGTAGTAGTTGTAGGAGTAGTTGTAGTAGGAGTGGTGGCAGTAGTAATAGTAGTAGTTGTTGTTGTTGTAGTAGCAATTCTGCAAGTAGTAGAAGTAGTTGTAGTAGTAATAGTAGTCATTGAAGTAGGGGGAGTAATAGTAGTAGGAGTGGTAGAACTAGTAGTAGTTGTAGTAGTAGTAGAAGTAGTAGTAGTCGTCGCAGTAGTAGTAGCATCAATAGCAGCAACAGAAGAAGTAATAGTAGTAGTAGTATAAATCATAGTAGTAGTTGTACTAATAGGATCAGTAGGAGCAGTTATTGTAGTAGTAATAGTAGTTGTAGAAGTGTTAGTTGTAGCAGTTGTTGTTGTAGTAGTAGAAGCAGTAGAAGCAATAGTAGCAGTAGTATGTGTAGCAGTAGTTGTTGTATTAGTAGTAGTGGTAGTAGAAGTAGAAGCAGTAGTAGTAGTAGCAGTGGTAGTAGTAGTATTAGTATTACATGTAGTGGTAGTAGTAATAGCAGTTGTTGTAGTAGTAGTAGAAGTAGTAGAAACAATAATAGCAGTAGTATGTGTAGCAGTAGTTGTTGTAGTAGGAGAGCTAGTAGAAGCAATAGTAGTAGTAGTAGCAACAACAATAGTAGTAGTAGTGATAGTAGTAGTAGTAGTGGTGGTGGTGGTAGTAGTACAAGTAGTTGTAACAGTAGTAGTAATTGCAACAGTAATAGTAGCAGTAGTAGGTGTAGGAGCAGCAACACTAATAGTAGTAGTAGTAATAGTGCTAGTAGTAGCAGTGGTGGTAGTAGTAGTAGTAGTAGTTGAAGTATTAGCAGTAGTCGGAGTAGGTGTAGGAGTAGGGGTAGTAGTAGGAGTAGTAGTAATAGTGGTAGTAGTTGTAGGAGTAGTTATAGCAGTGTTAGTATTACTAGTATTAGTACTAGAAGTAGTAGTCATAGTAATAGTAGTAGTTGTAGTAGTTGTTGTGGTAGTAGTTGTAATAGTAGTTGCGGTAGTAGTAGTAACAATAGTAGCAACAGTAGTAGTTGCTATAGTTGTGGTAGTAGTTGGAGTAGTAGTAGTAGTAACAATAGTAGTAGTAGCTGGAGTAGTAGTAGTAGTATTAGTTGTTGTTGTTGTACTAGTAGTATGAGTAGCAGTAGTTGATGGAGCAGTAGTAGCAATAGCAGCAATAGTACTAGTAGGTGTAGTACTGGTTGTAGGTGTAGAAGTAGGATGAGTAGTAGTAGTAGTAGGAGTAGTATTAATATTTTTAGTATTAGTAGTAGTAGTGGTGGTGGTGGTGGTGGTGGTGGTAGTAGTAGTAGTAGTAGCAGTAGCAGTTGCAGCAGTTCTAGTAGTATTGGTAGCAGGAGCGTTTGGAGTAGTAGTATTAGTACAACAAATAGTACAAGTAGTAGCAGTTGGAATAGTCGTAATAATAGTAGTAGTAGCAGTTGTAGTAGTAGTCATAGTAGTTGTTGTTGTTTTTGTTGTATTAGGTGTAATAGTAGTAGTAGTAGTCATAGTTGTGGTAGTAACAACAATAGTAGCCAGAGTTGGATTAGGAGTGGTAGTTGTTGTTATTGTAATAGTAGTAGTAGGAGTAGTTGTAGCAAAAGTAGTCGTAATAGTAGTAGCAATAGTACTAGCAGATTTTGTAGAAGTAGTAGTAGTAGTAGTAGTCATAGTAATAGTAGAAGTTGTAGGAGTAGTAGTAGTAGCAACAGCAACAACAGAAGTAGTAGTAGTATAAATAGTAGTAGTAGTAGTATTAATAGGATTAGTTGGAGTAGTTGTTGTTGTTGTAGTAGTAGTAGTAGTATTAGTAGTAGCAGTAGTTGTTGTTGTTGTAGCTGCAGCAGAAGTAGTAGTAACAGCAATAGAAGTTACAGTAGTAGTTGTAGCAGTCGCAGCATCAGCAGTAGTTGTTGTTGTTGTTGTTGTTGTGGCAGTTGTAGTAGTAGAAGCAGTAGTAGCAATAGTAACATTAGTAAGAATAGTAGCAAAATTAGTTGCAGTAGTGTTAGTAGCAGAATAAGTAGGAGAAGTATTAGGAGCAGTAGTGATAGCAGCAGCAGCAGTACTAGTAGCAGCAGCAGTAGTAGTAGTAGTGCAGTAGTAGTCATAGTAGTAGTAGCTGTAGTTGTAACAGAAGTAGTAGTTGGAGTAGTAATAGTTGTTGCAGTGGTTATTGTAGTACTAGTAGCAGTACCAGAAGCAATAGTAATAATTGTAGTCGTAATAGTACCAGTAATAGCAGTAGTAGTGGTAGTAGTAGTTGAAGTAGTAGGAGTACTAGTCGAAGTTGGTGTAGGAGTAGGAGTAGTATTAGGAGTAGTAGTATTAGTGGTAGTAGTTGTAGCAGTAGAAATAGTAGTGTTAGTATTAGTAGTATGAGTAGTAGTAGTTGTAGTAGTAGTGCTAGTAGTAGTAGTAATAGTTATAGTAGAAGTTATAGTTGTCGTTGTAGTAGTAGCGATAGTAGTAGTAGTAGTGGTAGTAGTAGTAGTAGTAGTAGTAGTAGTGGTAGTGGTAGAAGTAGCAGCAGTTGTTATCGTTGTACTAGTAGTTTTAGGAGTAGTAGTAGTGCTAGTAGTATGGGTTGGAGTAGGAGTCGTAGTAGCAGTAGTAGTATTTGGAGTATGGGTAGTAGTCATTGAAGGAGTAGTAGTAGCAGTGGGATTTGGAGTACGAGTGGCAATAGCAGTAGTTGTAGTAGTTGTAGTAGTTATAGGATCTTCAGCAACAGCATCTTTAGTTGTAATAGTAGTTATTGTTGTATTCATAGTAGTAGTCATATTCATAGTAGTAGTAGTAGCAGCAGTAGTTAGTGGACTAGTAGTAGTAGCAGTTGTAATTGAAGTTGAAGTAAAAGTATTAGTAGTTGTTGTAGTAATTGTAGTAGTAGTTGGATTAGTAGTAAAAGGAGCTGTATTAGAAGTAATACTAGTTATTGTGGGAGTAGTAGTAGTAATAGTAGTTGTAGTTGTGGCAGTTGTGTAGTAATAGTAGTAGAAGTAGCAGTGGTAGCAGTAGTCCGTATGCTAGGGGTAGCAGTAGTAATAGAAGTAGTCATAATAGTAGTAGTAGTAGCAGTAATAGTACTAGCCATTGTAGCAGCAGCAGCAGTAGTAGTAGGAGTTGTAGTCGTAGAAGTTGCAGGAGTGTGAGGAGTAGTAGGTAGTCGCAAAAGTTGTAGGTGGGTTAGGAGTAGTAGTAGTAGTAGCAGTTATAGTAGGTGTGGTAGTAGTTGTAATAGTAGTAGGAGTAGGCATGTTAGTGTTAGTAGTTATAGTAGTAGTTGAAGTACTAGTACTAGAAGAAGTAGTAATAGCAGTTGCAGTAGAAGTAGCAGTAGTTGTAGTAGTAATAGAAGTAGCAATATTAGTAGTCGTAGTAGTAGTAGCAGCAGTAGTAGTAGGAGCCATAGTAGCAGTAGTAGTCGTTGTAGTAGTAATAGTAGTTGAAGCAGTAGTAGTAGAAGTAGTAGTAGTAGTAGTAACTGTAGCACATGTAGTAGTAGCAGTAGTAGCTAACGTAGTAGTAGCAGAAGTAGTAGTAGTGGGAGAGGTAGTAGTAGTATAATAGTAGTAGTAGTAGTAGAGGTAGCTGTAGCAGCAGTAGTTGTAGTCGCAGTAGCAGAAGTTGATATAGTAGCAATAGTTGTAGTTGTAACTATAGTAGTAGAAGCAGAAGTAGTTGTAATAGTAGTAGTAATAGTAGTAGTAGTAGCAGTAGTTGTAGTCGTAATTGAAGTAGTACTAGTAGTGGTAGCCGTAGCAACAGCAACAGTAGTAGTAGCAGTTGTAGTAGTGGTAGCTATAACAGCAATAGTAGTAGTAGCAACAGCAGAAGTTGATGTAGTAGCAATAGTTGTAGCTCTAGCTATAGTAGCAGTAGCAGTAGTAGTAGTAGTAGTAATAGGAGTAGCAATAGTAGTAGTAGTAGTAGTAGTAGTAGTAGAAGTAGAAGGTGTAATAGTAGTAGTAGTAGTAGTAGCAGCAATAGTAGTAGAGTGGTTTCAGCACTTTTAGTAGCAGAAGCAGTAGTAGGAATAGTAGCTGTAGTAGCCGTTGTTGTAATATTAGTAGCAGTTGTGGTAGTAGTAGTTGTTGTTGTTGCTGTTATTCTAGTTGTTGTAGTAGTTGTTACAATCGACAAAGGAGAAGTAGTAGTAGAAGTAGCAGCAGCAATCATCATTGTTATAGTAGTAGAATTTTTAGTAGCAGAAGTAGTAGTAGTAGTAGCAATAGCAGCACCAGCTGTAGTAGCAGTAGTAGTACTAGTAGTAGTAGAAGTATTTGTAGTAATAGTAGCAACAGTCGTACTAGTAGTAATAGAAGTAGTAGTAGTTGTTGTTGTAGTAGAAGTAGTCGTACCAGCATTAATAGAAGTAGTTGTAGTAGGAATGGTAGTGGTGGTTGTAGTTATAGAAGTAGTAATAGTGCTTGTAGGAGTAGTAGTAGCCGAAGTAGTAGTTGTAGCAGCAGTCGTAGTAGCATTGGGAGAAATAGTAGTAGTGTCTGAGGTAGCAGTAGTAGTATTTGTAGAAGTAGTAGTGGGAGTTGGAGTAGTAGTACCCGATGTAGCAGCAGCTGTAGTAGTAGTACCATTTCTAGTAGTACCCGAAGTGGCAGTAGCAGCAGTTGTAGAAGTAGTAGTAGTAGTAGTAGTAGTAGTAGTAGTAGCACTAGTAGTAGTAGTACTACCCGAAGTAGCAATAGTAGCAGTTGTAGAAGTAGTAGTAGTAGTAACAATAGTAGCGGTAGTTATTGTAGTAATAATAGTAGAAGTTGTAGCAGTAGTAGTAGCAGCGGTAGTAGTAGAAGTAGTACAAGCATGTGCAGTTGTAATAACTGTACTAGTAGTAGCAGTAGTAGCAGCAGTAGTAGTAGTAAAAGTATTAGGTGTAGCAGCAGCAGCAGCAGTAGTATTTGTTATTGTTATAGTAGTATTAGTAGCAGCAGCAACAACAATAGTAGTGGTAGTAGTAGCTACAGTAGTGGTAGTAGTTGTAGTTGTAGTAGTAGGGGTAGTAGAAGCAGCAGCAGCAGTAGTAGTAGCAGTAGTAACAGTAGCAACAGTTGTACTACTAACAGTAGTAGTTGTTGTAGCTGTAGTAGCACTGGTAGTGGTAGTATTAGCAACAACAACAATAGTAGTAGTAGTAGTTGTAGTTGCAGCAGCAACGACAGCAGCATCAGGAGTAGTAGTAGGAGCAGTAGTAGTTGTAGTAGCAGCAGTAGTAACAATTGTAGTAGAAGCAGTAGTAGTAGAAGCGACCGTAGTAGTAGTTGTAGTTGCAGCAGTTGTATCTGTAGTAGTTGTAGGAGTAGCAGAAGAAATAGTAGTAGTAGTTGCTATAGTAGAAGTAGTAGGTTTATTAGTAGTAGCAGCAGCAGTAGCAGTAGTTGAAGTAGTTGGTGTAGTGGCCGTAGCAGCAACAGTAGTAATGGTAGTATTAGTAGTTGTAGTAAGAGTGGTGGTGGTGGTGGTAGTAGTTGTAGCAGTGGTAGTACTAATCGAAGTAGTCGTAATAGTAGTAGTAGTAGTAGTAGTAGTGATAGTACTAGTAGTAGTAGTAGGAGTTGGAGTAGGGGTAGTAGCTTGAGTATTGGTAGTCATTGTAGTGGTAGTAGTAGCAGTTGTAGTACCAGTAGTTGTAGTAGTAGGAGGAGTAGTAGTAGTAGTAGTAATAGTAGTAGCAGCAGTTGTATTGTTAGCAGTAGTACTAGAAGTAGTAAGAGTAGAAACAGAATTAGTAGGAGTAGTACTAGTATAGAAGTGGTACGAGTAGTAGCAGTAGTGGTAGTAGTAGTAGCAGTAACAGCAACAATAGTAGTAGAACTAGTAGTAGAAGTAGCAGTAGAAGTAGTAGTAGTAGGAGGAGTAGTAGTAGTAGTAGCAACTGCAGTGGTAATAGTAGTAGTCATAGTAGTAGCAATAGTAGCAGTAGTAGTCGTAGTAGTAGCAATAGTAGAAGTAGTAGTATTAGTAGTAGTGATTGTAGTAGCAGTAGTAATAGTTGCAGTAGTAGTAGTAATAGTTGGGTCTGTAGCAGTAGTCGCAAAAGGAGTAATAGGAATAGTTGTAGTAGTAGTAGTAGTAGCAGTTGTAGTAGTTGTTGTTGCAGTTGAAGCAGTAGTAATGGTGGTAGTAGAAGTAGTTCTAGTAGTAGTTACAAAAGTAGTAGCAATAGCGGTAGTAGAAGCAGTAGTTGTAGTAGTAGTAGTAGTAGTAGCAGTAGCAGTAGTAGTATTAACAGTATTACCGGTAGTAGTATTTGCAATAGTACTTGTAGTAGGGGACGGAAAATAACTCTCTTGAGCCATGATTTTCGAATAAGAAGCAGATGGAGGAAGGAGAGACAAAGAGGTTGAGCACAAGAAATGATATTGTATGAGTAAAAGTAGCAACAATAGTAGTAGTAGTAGCTGTTGCAGTAGTCGTAGCAGAAGTAGTACAGTAGTAATAGACGTAGTAGCAGTAGTAGCAGTAGTAGTAGCAATAGTAGCTGTAGTAGTAGCAGCAGCAGTAGTAGTACCAGTGGCAGTAGTAGCTAAGTGGGAGTAGTTGTAGTGAAAGTAGTAGTTGTTGCCATAGTCGTCGTAGTAGTAGTTGTAGTAGAAGTAGTAGAAGTGGTAGTAGTAGTAGTAGTAGTAGCAGCAATCGTAGGAGCAGTAATAGTAGTTGCAAGAGTAGTACCAGTAGTAGTAATAGTCATAGTATTATTATTAATAGTAGTAGTTGTTATTGTTGTTGTAGTAATATTAGTAGTAGTAGTAGCAGCAAAACTACAGTAGTAGTAGTAGTAGTTGCCACAGCAGCACGAGTAGTAGAAGTTGCAACTCTAGTAGTAGTTGTAGTACTACCAACAGAAGTAGTAGTAGCATAAGTAGTAGCAGCAGTAGTAGTTGTAGTTGTTGTAGTTATAGCAGCAGCAAGAGTATTTAGTATTTATAGTTGTAGTAGTAGTAGCACTAGTAGTAGCAGTAGTAGCAGCAGCTGTAATATTAGTATAAGCAGTTGTTGTAGCATTAGTAGCAGTAGCAGCATTATTAGCAGTAGTTGTAGTAGTCATTGTAGTAGTATTAGTAGTGGTAACATTAGTAGCAATAGTAGTATTCGGATTAGTAGTAGTAATAGTAATAGCAGTAGCAGTAGTAGTTGTTGTTGTAGTAGTAGTTGCAGTAGTAGTAGTAGTAGTGTTAGTAGCTGTAGCAGTAACAACAGCAATCATAGCAGTAGTACTAGTCGTAGCAGTACTACTAGTAGTAGCAGTAGTAGCAGTCGTTGCAGTAATAGAAGTAGGAGGAGTAGTAGTAGTAGTCGTAGTAGTTGAAGTAGTAGTAGCAGCAGCAGTTGTTGTATTAGCGGTAGTAGTAACAACTGCAATAGTAGTATTAGCAGTAGTAGCTGCAGTAGTAGTAGCAATAGTTGTTGTAGTAATAGTAGTAGAAGTTGCAGCAACACTTGTCGCAGCAGTAGTAGTTGAAGCATCACCTGTAGCCATAGTAGTTATTGCAGCAACAGTCGTAGCAGTAGTAGTAGCAATAGTTGTTGTAGTAGATTTATGGTGTAGTGTTTGGGGTTTAGGTCTTAGGGTTTAGGGTTTATGGTTTTGTAGTAGCAGTAGCAGTAGTTGTTGTTGTTGTAGTTGTAGTAGCAGTTGTTGTGGTAGTATTAGTAGCAGTAGTAGTATTCGGATAAGTAGTGGTATTAGTAGTAGTAGCAGTAGTAGTCGCTGTAGTACCAGTCATAGCAGTACTACTACTAGTAGCGGTAGTAGTCGTAGTAGCAGTAGTAGACGTAGTAGTAGTAGTGGTATAGTAGTAGAAGGAGGAGGAGTAGTAGTAGTAGTAATAGTAGCAGCAGCAGTAGTTGCAGCAGCAATTGTCGTAGTAGTAGTTGTTGTAGTAGCAACAGTAGTAGTTGTTATAATAGTCGTAGAAGTTGCAGCAACACTCATAGCCATAGTAGTAGTCATAGCAGCACTCGTAGCGATAGTAGTTATTGCAGCTATAGTCATAGCAATAGTAGTAGTATTAATGGTAGAAGCAGTTGTAGTAGTAATAGTAGTAGCAGCAGCACCAGCAGCAATAGCAACATTAGTACTAGAAGAAGTAGAAGAAGAAGTAGTAGTAGTAATAGTCGTACTAGTAGTAAATGTAATATTAGTAGGACTAGGAGTAGTACTGGTAGTAGTAGTAATAGCACAATAGCAGCAATAGTCATAGTAATTGTACAAGTTGGAGCAGTAGTTGCTGTAGTAGTAGCAATAATAGTAGCAGTACTCATAGTAGCTGTAGCAGCAGTGGTAGTACTAGTAGTAGGAGTAGCAGAAGCAGTAGTAGTAGTATATTACCAGTAGTAGTAGTAGCTGAAGTAGTGTTATTAGTAGTATATTACCAGTAGTACTATTAGTAGTTGTTGTGGTAGTGGTAGTAGTAGCAGCAGCAGCAGGTGTTGTTGTTGTAGTAGTACCACTAGTAGTAGTAGTTGTTGTAACAGTAGTAGCAATAGCAGTACTAGTTGTTGTAGGAGAAGTAGTAGTAGTAGTAGTTATTGTTGTAGTTGTAGGAGAAGTAGCAGCAGTGGTAGTAGTAGTAGTAGTAGAAGAAATAATCGTACTAGTACTACTAGCAGTTGTAGTAGTAGAAATAGTAGTAGTAGTAGTAGTAGTAGTAGTAGCTGCAGTAGTAGTTGTAATATCAGTAGCAACAATAGTTGAAGCAACAGAAGAAGTACCAGTAGTAGTAGATGCATTAGCATCGGCAGTAGTAGTAGTAGCGATAGAAGTAGTTGTGGGAGAAGTAGTACTAGTAGTTGTTGTTGTTGTTGTTGTTGTTGTTGCAGTAGCTGTAGTGGTATGAGAAGTAGTTAGAGTAGCAATAACAGTAGTAGTTGTAGTAGTAGTAGTAGCAATAGTAGCAGTAGTAACAGTAGCAGCAGCAGTTGTTGTAGTAGTACTAGTTGCAATACTAGCAGTAGCAATAGTTGTAGGAGAAGTAGCAGAAGTAGTAGTTGTTGTAGTTGTAGGAGAAGTAGTACTAGTAGTTGTAGCAGTTGTAGTAGAAGTAGTCGTAGAAGTTGTGCTATTAGTAGCAATAGTAGCAATAGTAGTAGTAATAGTAGTAGTGGTAGTAGTAGTGCCAGTAGCAGTAGTAGTAGATGTCGTAGTACGAGCTATGGTAGTAGTAGTAGTAGTAGTATTAGTAGTTGCAGCAGGAGTAGCAGCAGCAACAATAGCAGTTGTAGTTGAAGCAGTACAAGTAGTAGCAGTCGTATTAGAAGTAGTAGAAGTTTTTGTAGTAGTAGTAGTTGTTGCAGAGTAGTAGTAGAAGTAGCAGTAGTAGTAGTAGTAATTGTAGTAATACTGGTACTAGCTGCTGCTGTAGAAGCAGTAGTAGTAGCAGCGGTTGTAGTATTAGCAGTACTAGTAACAGCAGTAGTGGAGCTACTATCAGTAGTTGTTGCAATAGTAGCTACAGCAGTGGCAGTAGTAGCAGCAGTAGTAGTTGTAGTAGTAGTAGTAGTGGTAGCAGCAATAGTATCAATACCCATAGCAGCAGCAATAGTAGTAGTAGTTAGTAGTAGTTGTGAGTAGCAGAAGAAGTAGCAGCAGTACAAGTAGCAGAAGTAGTAGTAGTAGTGCTACTAGCGGTTGTAGCAGTAGTAGTAGCAATAGTAGTAGCAGTTGCAGCAGAAGCAACAGCAACAGTAGTAGTAGTAGTACAAGTAGTTGTAGTAGTAGTTGTAGCAGTAGTTGTAATAGTAGTAGAAGTAGCCGTAGTAGTAGGAGCTGTAGTAGTAGTAGTAGTAGTAGTAACAATAGCAATAGTAGTAATAGTAGTAGTAAGTAGTAATAGCATTAGTAGTAGTTGCAGTAGTAGTAGTAGTAGTTGCAGCAGCTATAGTAATAATTGTAGTAGTAGCAGTCATAGTAGTCGTAGTAGTCGTAGTAGTTGTAGTAGTAGCAAAACTCGTAGCAGCACTCTTAGCCATCGTAGTAGTCGCAGTAGTAGTCGTAGCATTAGCATTAGCAATAGTAGTAGCAGAATTAGTAATAGTAGCTGTAATAGTCGGAGCATTAGCAGCAGCAGCAGTTGTAGTCGTACTAGTAGAAGTAGAAGTAGTAGTAGCAGAAGTAATAATAGTAATAGTAGTAGTAGTAGTAGTTGTAGTAGTAGTAGTAGTAGTAGTAGGAGTAGTAGTAATAGTAGTAGTAGGAGGAGGAGGAGGAGGAGTAGAAGCAGTGGTAGCAGTAGTTGAAATAATACTAGTAGTATTAATTGTAGTAGTTGTAGAAATCGTAGTAGTACTATTAGTAATAGTAGTAGTTGTGGTAGGTGTATTACGAGCAGTAGTAGAAGGAGAAGTAGTAGCAGTAGTAGTAACAGTAGTAGTTGTATTAGATGTACTAGTAGTAGCAGAAGAAGTAGTAGCAGTAGTAGTAGCAGTAGAAGTAGTAACATTAGTAGTAGCAGTAGTAGCGTTACTACTGATACGACTGTTGTTGTAATGACTACTACGGCTACGAGTGTTTCTACTACTTCTACTACTACTTCAACTAGTACTGTTGCTGCTACTACTACTGCTGGTACTCTTACTTCTCTTACTACTACTACTATTGTGGCTGCTGCTACAACCACTACTTTTATTACTACTACTACAACTGCTCCTACAGCGACTACTACTATTGGTACCAGAGCTCCACTGCTACTTGTACTTCTTCTACTACTACTACAACAACTACTGCTTCTATTGCTACTCTACTGCTACTACTATTACAGCTACTACTGCTACTACAACAGCTACTTCTACTGTTACCACTACTACTCCTACTCCTCCTTGTACTACTACTACTGCTAATATTTCTATTGCAACTATGACTACAACTACTGTTGCTACTACTAGCACTACTATTACTACACCGAATACTACAAACACTACTACCACTACTACTATTACCACCACCACTACTACTACTACTCCTACTACTTCTATTGCTATTACTACTGCTCCGTCAACAACCCCAACTCCTACACCTACTCCTAATACTACTACAACAACAACTACTACTTCTTCTACTACTACTACAACTATTTGTATTACTACCACTACAACTACTATTACAACTACTTCTACAACTACTACTAGTACTACTACTACTGCTATTGGTGCTAATACTACTGCTACTACTGCTATTGTTATTGTTACTGCTACTACTGCCACTACTGCAACTACTGCTGCTACTACTACTCCTCCTCCTCCTACTACTACTATTGCTACTACTACTACTAGCAGTAGTGCTACTGGTACTGCTACTTCTCATACACCAATTGCCACTCCTAAAGCTACACCTACTATTACTTATGCTACTAGAATTACTACTACTCCTATTACTGCTACTACTACTACTACTATTTCTACTACAATGACTACTTCTGCTACTACTACTATAACTACAACAACAACTACTACTACTACTATTACTTGCACTACTACTACTATTACTACTACTACTGCTACTGCTACTGAACTACTACGACTACTACCATTACTAAGGCTACTACAACTATTTCAACTACATATACTTCTGCTACTACAACAACAACTACTACTAATCTTGCTGCTACTGCTACTACTACTACTACAACAACAACTGCTACTACTACTACTACTACTACTACTACAACTTCTACAAGAACTCCTACTACAACT
>RXID01012300.1:0-7500 GCA_005019695.1 Trichopus zeylanicus subsp. travancoricus
CGACGACTACTACTCCTACTACAACTACAATGACCTCAATGATCGCTACTGCTACTACTACAACAACTACTGCTACTATTACTACTCCTACTACTACTAGTAGTAGTACTACTACTCCAACTTTTATTCCTTCTCCTACACGTATTCCTACTACTACTCCCATTGCTGCTACTAGTACTACTACTACTACTACTACTACTAGTACTACTATTAGTACTACTACTACTACATCTACTACTACTGCTACTACTACTTCTACTACTACTACTACTACTGCTAGTAGCACTACTACCACAGCTACTATTGCTACCACTACTACTACTACTACTGTTGTTGCTCATGGAGCTACTAATACCGCTACTACTACTGCAACTGCTACTAAAACTACTACTGCTGCTGCTACTACTACTACTACTTATACTACTATAACTCGTACTACCACAGTTGTTGCTGCTCTTGCTGTTGCTATGAGTAATACTACTACTACTATTACTTCTACTATTAGTACTATTACAACAACAACTACTTCCACTACTACTATGACTACTTGTACTACTACTGCTGCTAGCACTACTGATACTACTTCTGCTACTACTATTACTATTACTACTATTGCCACTACCGCTACTACTATAACAAATGCAACTAGTACAACAATAACTACTACTACAACTACCACTACTGCAACTGCTCCAACTACTGCTCTTAGTAATGCTACTAGTACTACCGCTTCAACTAATACTGCTACTACTACTATTACTTTGCTTCAGCTCCTACTGCCACTACAGCAACTACTATTCCTGCTACTGCTGCAACTAGTGCTACCGCCACTACTCTTGCTACTACTACTACTTCTGCTCTTGCTGCTGCTACTACTACTACAAATATTAATACTGCTACTGCTACTACTACTACTACTCTTACTACTACAACTACTACTTCTGTTATTCCAACTATTGCTACTACTAATAATACTATTGCTGCTGCTACAACTACTAGTACTACTATTACTACTTCTGCAACTACAACTAAGACTGCTACTACTACTAGTTTTGCAACTACTGCTACTTCTACTACTACCACTTCTGCTTCTCCTGCCACTACAGCTACCACAACAATGATTGCGGCTATTATTATTACGAGAACAACTACTAATACCACTACAACAACAACAATAGCAGAAACAACAACAACAACAACTACTACTACTAATAACAATAATAATAATAATAATGCCCCTGTTGCTCCAACTACTACTACTACCACTACTGCTACTATTACTACTACTACTACTAGTATTGTTATTGCTACTATTGCTACTATTATAGCTACTACTTCTGCTACTACATCTAGTACTACTACTTCTCCAACTACTACTACTGCAACTACTACTGCTACTGCTACTACAACTATCACTAGTACTACTACTACTATAACTACTACAACTGCTATTACAGCTGTTATTACAACAACAACAACTACTACGACTACTACTATTACTAGAACAACTACTACTACTACAACTGCTGCTACTGCTACTACTACTTCTGCAAATACTATCGCCGTACTACTACTCTACTTGTGCTACTACTACTATTACTATTGCAAGTAATACTAGTTCTACTGGTACTACTATTACTGCTACTACTACTTTTGCTACTAGTACTTCTTCTACTAATACTACTACTGCTGTTATTAACGCTACTACTCATACTACTACTATTGCTACTGCTAGTACTGTTGCTGCTACCGTTGCTACTACGACTATACCTACTTCTCCAACTATTATACCTACTTCTTCTCCTACTGCTACAACTGCTTCTACTACCACTACTTCTACGGGTACTACTACTAATTCTCCTACTACTACTGCTGCTACTATCACTACTACAACTACAATTATTATTACTGTTGCTACTGTTGCTTCTATTACTACTACTACTACTACCACTACTACTAGTACTACCCCTACTACAACAACAAGTACTGCTACAACTGCTTCTGGTGCTATTTCAACTACTACTCCTATTACTACTACTACTATTACCACTACTAATACTACTACTGCTAGAACTACTGCTACTATTACTACTCCTACTACTACTACAACTACTACCGCTATTACAACTTCAACTACTATGACAACTTCTACTAAAGCTACTACTACCACTACTACTACTAATACTATTCCTACTACAACAACTACTACTGCTGCTGCTGCTACTACTGCTACTACCACTACTACACCTAATACTACTATAGCTTCTAATATTACTCCAACTACTGCTACTATATCTATTGCTACACCTACTACTACTCCTAATACTACTACTACCACTCCTATTACTACTACTACTACTACTGCTGCTGCTGCTCCTACACCTAAACCTACTACCTCCTCCTCCTCCTCCTCCTACTACTACTTCAACTACTACTACTACGTCTAATACTACAACTGCTACTTGTACTACTACAACTGCAACTCCTTCTATTACTGCTACTACTACTATGGTGACTACTACTACTACTATTACTACTACACCTACTCCAACTTCTACTCCTACTACTATTCCTCCTAAAATTTTGCTAATACTACTACTACAACTAGTACTCCTATTCCTCCAATAAATACTTCTACCACGACTATTACTACTACTACAACAACTACTTCTACTACTACTCTTGCTACTACTACTACTACTATGACTGCTACTACTGCTGCTACTACTGCTACTACTACAACTACTGCTACTACTACTATAACTTTTGCTACTACAACTACTATTCCTACTGCAACTTTTGCTAATAGTAGTACTGCAACAACTACTACTACATCTACTACTACTTCAACTACTGCTACTATTACTAATACTACTACTACTACTACTACTACAAGTAATACTTCGACTACTATTACTAATACTACTATTTCTCCTACAACTACTACTCCTAATACACCTACTACAAACACCACTATTACTAATAGAACTACTTCTATTACTACTACTACTGTTATTACTACTACTGCAATTATTATTATTACTGCTGCTACTATTACTACTACTACTACTACGATAACTGCTACCACTACAACTGCTACTACAACTACTATTAGAACTACTACAACTATTACTACTACTACGACTGCCATTACTGCTCTTACTACTATTGCCACTGCTACTATAGCTGCTACTACTACTATGACTACTAGTACTACTCCTACTACTCTACTACTACTACAACTGCTACTACTATTACTTCTGCTACTGCTACCGCCACGGCTACTTATACTTCTACTTCTACTACTACTAATACTCCTTCTACTGCTACTACCACTATTCTAACTACTACTACTTCTACTATTACTTCAACTTCTACTACTACGACTACAACTACTCCTGCTACTACTACTGCTACTGCTATGACTACTACTACCACTACTATTACTACTACTAATGCTACTGCAACTACTACTGCTGCTGCTACTACTACTACTATGGCTACTTCTTCAACCCCTGCTACTATATCTGCTACTACCACTACTGCTACTACTACTAGTAGGACAACTACCGCCACTACCACTTTACTAAAACTACTTCTGCTACTATGAGTACAACTACAACTAGTACAACCACAACAACAACAACAATAATAAAAACTACTACTACTACAACTACTACTACTACTACTACTACTACTATTACTACTACTACTACTACTACTATTTGTAGTACTACTACTACCACTTGTAATACACCTACTACAAATACTACTATTACTAATAGTACTACTATAATTATTACTACAACAACTATTATTATTACAACTACTGCTACAACTACTATTACAACAACCACTCCTACTACTACTACTACTACAACTATGACTACCACTTCTACTCTTACTACTATTGCTACTGCTACTACAGCTACTACTACTACAACAACAACTAGTACTACTTTTACTACTACTACAACTACTACAACTATTACTGCTACTACAATAATTACTACTGCTACTTCAATTACTACTCCTACTACTACTATTGTTGCTGCTATTACTACTATTACTACAACTACTACTACAACAACAACAACTACTTCGACTACTACTACTAGTACTACTTCTGCTGCTGCTGCTACTACTGCAACTACTACAACTGCTACAACAACAACAACAACTACCACTGTTACTCCTGATACACCCAATACAACTATTACTCTTACTAATCCTACTTCTACAACTATTATTATTACTACTTCTACTTCCACTACTACTTCTACTACCATTACTGCTACTACTGCAACTACTTCTACTTCTTCTCCTACAACTACTCCTATTACTACAACTACTGCCACAACTGCTACTCCTGCTACTGCTACAACTACTTCTACTACTCCTGCTACTACTGCGACTACTATTACTACTTCTGCTACTACTTCCACTACTAGTACTACTTGTGCTACTTTTGCTGCTAATGCACTGCAACTACTACTGCTATTGTTGCTGCTACTACTACTACTACAACAACAACTACTACTACCACCACTGTAGCTACTGCTCCTACTGCTACTACCACTCCTATTACTTATCGTACTACTATAGCTATTGCTACTACAACTGTTGCTACTACTACTCCTGCTGCTTCTTCTACTACTACTATTTCGACTACTACTGCTGCTGCTACTGCTACTACTAACACTGCTATTACTCCTGCTACTACTGCTACTACTAACACTGCTACTACTGCTAATTCTGTCGTTACTACTTCTACTACTGCTGCTATTAGTACTGCTACTACTGCTATTACTACTACTACTACCACCACCACTACTACTATTACTACTACAGTTGTTGTTGTTGCTGCTACTACTGCTGCTACTACTGCTGCCGCCAATACTACTACTGCTACTACTTCTTTTGTTGTTGCTGCTCCTACTACTACGACTAATACTACTACAACTACTTCTCCTACAACTATTGCTACTTCTACCACTAATGCTAGTACTACTACTGATATTGTTGCTACTACTACTGCTACTACTACTACAGTAGCTACTACTCCAACCACTACTACAACTACTACTGCTACTACTACTACAGTAGCTACTACTCCAACCACTACTACAACTACTACTAATCTTACTACTACTACTCCTACTTATCTTACTACTACTGTTACTACTACTACAACTACTGCTGATCCTATCGCTACTTCTACTAGTATTGCTATTTCTACTACTAGTACTACTACTACAACTCCTACTTCAATTGCTACTATTAATGTTGCCACTACAACAACTATAGCTGTTGCTACTATTGCTAATACTACTACTACTGCTACGACTTCTCCTACTACTACTACTGCTGCTGCTGCTGCTACTACTACTAGTACTACTATAACAACAATTAGTACTGCTACTACTACAGCTATTACTATAATTGTTGCTACTACTATTGCTGCTACTACAACAACAACAACAACAACTACTTCTACTACTGCTGCTACTACAACTACTAATGCGGCTACCACTACTACAACAACAAGTACTACTACTATTGCTACAGCTGTTGTTGCTACTACCACCTCTACTATTACTAATAATACTACTACTGCAACAAATACTACTACTACTACTATTACGACGACTACTGTTATTGTAGCCACTACTATTTCTATTGCAACTAATACTGCTTCTTCTTCTACAACCGCTACTACGACTACTGCTACTGCAGCTACTACAACTACTACTATTGCTACTACTACTCCTACAACAACTTCTCCTACTACAACTAACTACGACTACTACTACAACTTCTAATACTATTACTATTACTAAAACTACGACTACAACTTCAAATACTACTCCTATACAGCTCCTATTACGAATAATGCTACAACGACTATTACTGCAACTACAACTACTTCTACTGCTCTTGCTATGATTACTACTACTACTGCCACTACTCCTATTACTACTGATGCTACTGCTCATACTCCTGCTGCTACTACTACTATTGCTACCACTACTAAAACTGCTACTGTTGCTATAGCTACGATTACTACTACTCCAACTAAAACTACTACTATTGGTTCTACTGCGACTAATACAGCTAGTACGACTCCTGCTCCTTCTACCAATACTACTACTACTGCTGCTGCTTCTGCAACTGGTGTTAGAACTATTGCTACTACTACTATGGCTTCTGCTACAACTTCTACTTGTCTATTCGCTACTACATCTACTGCTACTACTACTACTACTACTACTACTACTACTACTACTAGTACGACTGTTGCAACAACTAATACTACTACTACTACTACTAGTACGACTTCTGCAGCAACTAATACTACTACTACTACTACTACTACTACTACTACTACTACTATGACTGCTGCTGCTACTACTTCTACAACAACTACTACTAGTAGTAATACTATCGCACTAATGTTGCGGCTACTGTAGTGGCTGCAACTACTACTACTACAATTGCTACGACTACTACCACTATCACTACAACAACTACTATTATTGCTACAATTACTACTACAGTTGCAGCTACTACTTCTTCTACTTCTAGTTCTACTATTACTAATGCTACTACTACTGGAACTACTACGACTACTACTACTACTACTACTACTACTATTGCTCCTACTGCTGCTACAACTATAGTTGTGGGTACTACTTCTAGTACTACTACTTTTCCTGTTACTACTGCTGCTACTACTACTTCTGCTACTACAATAGCTACTTCTACTACTGCTGGTACTACAACTACTACAACTATTTCTACTACAACTACTAGTATTACTACAGCAACAACAACAACTACTACTACTGCTATGACTATTGCTACTACTACTCCTGCTACTACCACTACTATGACTAGTACTACTACTAATTCTCCTACAACTACTGCTACTACTATTGCTACCACTACTACTACTACAACAACAACAACTACTACTACTACTACAACAACAACTACAACTACTAGTACTAGTTCTACTCGTACAATTAATACTTATACTGCAACTATTGCTATGAATCATACAACAGCTATTAGGACTACTACTGTTGCTACAACAACAACTTCTTCTTCTTCTACTACAATTACAACTACTTCTACCATTACAAGTATGACTACTATTACTACTACTGCTTGTACTAGTTTTACTACTTTTCCTACAACAACAACAACTACTACTACTACTACTTCTCCTACAAGTACAACTACTGTTACTACTACTACTATTACTGCCACAATAACTGCTACTACTACCATTGCTTCAGCTACTATCGCTACTACTACGCCAACTACTACTACTACTTGTCCCATAATTACTATTACTGCTACAATTACTACAACTGCCACTACTTCTACTATTACTACAACAACGACTACAACAACTACTACAACAACTACTACTACTACTACTGTTGATGCTACTACTTCAAAAACTACTACTTTGCTAACCACTACTACTACTGC
>RXID01012300.1:12500-25092 GCA_005019695.1 Trichopus zeylanicus subsp. travancoricus
TAGTACTACTAGTACAACTACTACTTCTACAACTGCTAGTACTACTAGTACTACTACAACTACCACTACTTTTGAGACTATTGCTGCGACTATTACTGCTACAATTATTACTATTACCACTACCACTATTGCTACTACTACTATTGCTAGTACTCCTACTACTACTCTACTACTTTTACTACACTACTATTAATACTACTGTTACTACCACCACTACTAGTAGTACTAGTACTACTACTAGTACTACTACTATTACTATTACCACTACTACTATTACTACTCCTTCTACTATTACTACTACTACTATCACTACTACTACTTTTGCTATAATTACTACTACTACGACTACAGCTACTACTACTATTATAGCTATAGCTACAACTGCTAGTTCACCTCATACTACAACTATGCTACAACTACTGCTACTATTACTACTATAGCTACGACCAGTAATTTTACTATAATTGTTTCTACTACTACCACTGCGACTACTTTTACTCCTACTACTATTTCAACTATGGTTTCTACTGCTACTAATGCTACTACTGCAACTTCTACTACACCTACTACTAGTACCAGTGCGACAACTATTACTACTGCTACTACTGCTGCTGCTCCAACTAATGCTACTACTACTATTTCTACCACAATTACTACTACTATTACTACTCCTGTTGCTGCTACTAGTACACTACTACTGCAACTACTACTGCTAGCACTTCTTCTAATCCAACAACTACTACAATTACTACTACTAATACTACTAGTAACACTACCATTACACGTACTACTACTACCGCTATTGCTACTATTGCTACTGCTAGTAGTAAAACTACTACTACTACTACTACTGCAGCTACTACTACTACTACTATAACAACTGCTACAATAGCTGCTCCTACAAGTACTACTACTGCTACTAGTCCTCCTGTAGCTACTGCTGCTACTACTATTACTACTACTACTACTGCTAATACTGCTACAATTATTGCTACTGCTAGGACTACTTCTACTACTACTGCTCCTACTACTAATATTGCTACTACTATTGCTCCTACTACAACTACTACTACTATTGCTCCTACTACAACTACTCCTACTGTTACTACTACTGCTCCTACTACTACTGCTCCTACTACTACTACAACTCCTAATACTATGGCTGCTAATACTATTACTATTATTGCCACAACTACTGCTACTGTTGTTTTTCTTGTTGCTACAACTACTACTTCTACTACAACAACTTCTCCTACTATGACTACTACTGCTATGATTACGACTACTACTACTTCTATGACTACTAGTTAATCTACTACTACTGCTACTACTACAACAACTACAACTACTACCACTACCCCTGCTGCTACTACTACTTCTACTACTACTACAACTATAATGACAAATACCACTACTAGTACAACTATTACTATGACTACTGCTACTACTTCTACTACTTCTATTACTACTACTACTACTACTACTACTACTACTACTCCCGCTATTGCTACTGCTACTACTTCTACTACTATTGCTGCTGCTGTTGCGCCTGCTACTCCTAGCACTACTATTACTGCAACTGCTACTATTATTTCTACTACTGCTGCTACTATTACTAGTCGTACTCCTACTACTACTACTACCATTACCCCTACTACTACAGCTCCTACTGCTATGACTACTATTATTAATAATACTATTACTACTATCACAATAACTACTACAGCAACTACTACTACTACTACTGCTAAAACTACAACTACTACTGTTGCTACTACTACAATGCTACAACAACTACTTCAACTACTGCTAGTACTACATGTACTACTACTACCAATATTACGACTACTACCACTGCGGCCACTACTACTATTGCTACTACCACTACTACTATAATTGCTACTACTGCAACTACTATTACTGCTACTACTGCTTCTACTTCTACTACTACTACTATTACTATAACAACTACAACAACTTCGACTACTACTATTATTAATACTATTACACCTCCTTCTACTCCTACTACTACTACTACTATTGCTACTACTACAACTACTATTTCTTCACCAACAACTATTACTATTGCTATTAATACTACATCGACTACTTCTTGTACTACTAATGTTTATACTACTACTTCTACAATCGCTACTAGGGGTGAGCAAAACCAGTTAACCATGCCGATTTTGCTCATTTTAGAACAGAATAGGATTTTGGTTCTCAAAAAATTCAAAACCGGAACCATATCAGTTTAGGTAAAGGACTAGTTTTTCGATTGCGGTTCTAAACTGGTTCTAAATCGGTTCTAAAATCGGTATACCGGGGCTCCGGCGTCGCGACGACCGGCGAAGGCAAGGGCGAGGGCGAGGCGGCATCGCTGTGAGCACGAGGGCGAGGGCGAAGGTGAGGCGGCGTCGCTGCGAGCTCGGGGGTGATGGCGAAGCCGAGGCTGAGGCAGTGTCGGCGCATTGTTGCGAGCATAGCGGCGAGGCGAGGGCAATGATGAGGATAAGGCGGCGTCGGCACGTTGCTGCGAGCGCAGGGGTGAGGCGAGGGCGAGGGCGAGGCAGCGTCGGCGCGTTGCTGCAAGCGCAAGGGCGAGGCGAGGGCGATTAGGGTTAGGGTTAGGGTTTTAATAGATCGAATATATATATATAGGGTTAAACAGGTACAGTTTCGGTTCACCAGTTTTTCAGATAACTTGGAACGGTTCTCCACCGGTACGGCTCGGTATACCGATTTCTTGGTTTTGTTGCTCACCCCAAACCGCTACTACTACTTCTACTACTACTACTACTACTACTACTACTACTACTCTAACGCTACTGGAACTACCTCTACAAGTACTACCTCTTCTTCTACTACTTCTCAAACTACTACGATTACTGCTGCTACTACAACGACTAATACTACAACTGCTACTACTTCTACTACTTCTACTACTGCTACTATTGTACTACTGTTTACTACACTTGACACTAACTGCACTTTATTGTTGCTGCTGCGATGCTAATACTAATACGCCTATTGCTTATTACCACTGCTGCTGCTGTTACTTCTACTACGTTTGCTATAGCTCCGTCAGCTACTACTACTACAACAACAAGTATTGTTGCTCTACAACTATTGCTACTACGACTACTACTACTAATACTACTACTACTACTACTACTACAATTACTACTAGTGCTACTCCTAATACGTCTACTATAACTAATACTGCGACTGCTGCTTTTATGGTTGCTGCCAGTGCTGCCACAACTAATGCTATTACTACTACTACTACCACAACTACTATTACTACTACTACTACTATTACTACTACTACTACTCCTACTACTACTACTCCTACTCCTACTATTGCTTCTGCTACTACCTATATCACTTCATATGCTACAACTACTACTTCTACTACTATAGCTACTAGTACTACACTCTCCTACGACTACTACTACTATTGCTACGACTACTACTACTACTATTTCTACAGATGCTACTACTCATGCTACTACTACTACTACTATTACTGCTACTACTACTACTACTACTACTACTACTACTACTACTACTACTACTATTACTACTACTGCAACAACAACAACAATAACAATAACTACTACTACTAGTACTACTATTATTACTACTACTTCCCCTACTACTACTACTGCTACTACTGCTACTTCTACTATTACTACCATGACTATTGCTACTGCAACTATTGCTTCTACTATAACAAATACTACTTCTCCTACGACAACTACTACTATGACTACTACTACTACTTCACCTACTACTACTTCTTGTGCTACTACTTCTACTACTTTGCCGACTACTACGACTACTACTACTACTTCACCAATGACTACTTCTACTATTACTATAGCTACTAGAACTACTGCTACTATTACTACTACTACTACATCTACTACTACTATAGCTACTACTACTATAGCTACTACTACTACAACTGCTGCTGCTGCTGCTGCAACTACTACCATAACTCTTACTGATAGTGCTTCTACTACTACTATTACTACTCTTGCTACTACTACTACTGCAACTAGTACTAACACTACTAGTACAACAACTTCTATTGTTACAACGACAGCTAGTGCTAGTCCTACTATTACTACTACTACTATTACTACTACAACTGCTTCCACCACTACAGCTGCTACTACTACTACTGTTGCTACTACTACTGCTACTACTACTTGCGCTATTGCTACTACTGCTATAATAACTACTACTACTAAAACTACTAGAACAACTACTACCAAGAATACAACTATGACAACAACTTCTACAACAACAACAACTACTACTACTTCCACTACTACTGCTACTACTACTACTACTATTACTTCGCCGATTACTAATTCTACCACAGCTCCTACTACTTCTACAACTACTACCTCTACTATTACAACAACAACTGCAACTGCCGTTAGTACTACTACTACTACTACAACAACTATTACTGCTACTACTACTACTGCCGCACAAACGTAACTAGAACTACCTCTACTATTGCTACAACTTCTATGACTTCCACTATTGCTACTACAACTACAGCTATAACAACAACTACTGCTACTACTAATACTAATAAAACTACTACAACTACTACTCCTACTACAGCTACTGCTGCCATGTCAGCTACTACTATGACAACAGCTAGTACTGCTGTTGCTACTTCTACTAATACTACTACTGCTGCTATTTCTCCAACCGTTACTACTAGTGCTACTCCAAATACTACTACTACTACTATGACTACCACTACTCCTACAGCAGCAGCTATTATTAGTGCTGCTACAGCTAATGCAACTACAACTACTACTATCACAACAATTACTGCTACAACTATTTCTACTACTACCACTACAACTCATACTACTGCTACTGCTACTACTACTATTACTTTGCATACTAGAACTACTACTCCTACTATTGCTACTGCTACTACTACTACTAAGTTACATACCACAACTACTCCTACTACTACTATTGCTATTGTTGTTATAGCTAATGCTACTAATGATACTACTGTTGTTGCTACTACTGTTACTGCTACTAATGTTACTACTAGTACTAGTACTCCTAATACTACTACTACTACTACTACAAGCACAACTACTGCAACTACTACTACTACTACTTCTGCTACTACTACCATTACTACTACTACTGTTGCTACTATTACTAGTACTACTGCTACTGCTGCTACTAATGCTACTAATGCTGCTGCTGCTACTACTACTACTACCACCACCACCACCACAACAACAACTACTACTACAACTGCTACAACAACAACTATTACTACCCCTCCTACTACTACTGCTACTACTAATACTACTTCTACTACTACTACTGCTGCAACAACTGCTTCTACTACTACTAATTCTTCTTCTCTCACTACTACTGCTACTACTACAACAAGTACTACTCCTATTATTGCTACTACAGCTACTACAACCACTATTGCTACTACTCCTACTACTACAACTATTACTTCCACAACTGTTGCTGCTACTACAACTACTAATACTACTACTTCTACTATTGCTACTACAGCTACTACAACCACTATTGCTACTACTCCTACTACTGCAACTATTACTTCCACAACTGTTGTTGCTACTACAACTACTAATACTACTACTTCTACTACTACTACTACACCTACTCCTATAACTCAACTTCTCCAACTACTATTGCTACTACAACTACCACCACTACTGCTGCTACTACTATAGCTACTACCACTTCTACTGCTAGTACAGCTACTACTACTACTGCTGCTACTACGATTGTTGCTACCACTACTACTACATCTACTGCTACTTCTTTTGCTCCTACTATTACTACTCCTGCTACTACTACTACTACTACCGCTACTACTAACACTACCAGTACAATAATATCTATTGTTGTAACTACTGCTAGTGCTACTTCTACTACTACTGCTGCTAGCGCAACTTCTACTATTACTATTACTGCAAGTGCTACTACTACTATTACAACAACAACAACAATTAGTACTACTACAACTATTGCGATGACTACTACGACTACTTCTGCTACTAATTATTCTACTGCTACTACTAATAAAGCTACTGCTACAACTACTGTAACAACAACTACTGCTACAACTACTACAACTACTACTACTATGAATATTACGACTACAACTACTACTAGTACTCCTGCTACTACTACATCTACTACTTCATCTCCTACTACATCTACGACTACGACTTCTACTACAAATACTATAACTACAACTACTGCTAGCACTATTACTACTGCTGCTGTTGCTGCTACTACTGCGACAATGCTACTAGTACTACCTCTACAACTACTACAACTACCACTACTTCTACTGTTGCTACCACTACAACTACTACTACAACTAGTGCTACTGCTGCAACAACAACTACTAGCACTAAAACAACAACAGCTATTACGACTATTACTGCTTTGACTTCTACTAATACTACAGCTACAACTGCTACAATGGCTACAATGTCTAGTGCAGCTACTACTGCTACAACAGATAGTGCTACCACTTCTGCTACAATTGTTATTGCTGCTACTTCTAAGACTACTAATGCTGCAACTACTACTATTGTCACTACTAGTGCCACTCCTAATACTACTACAACTACTACGACTACTACAAGTACTACTAATATAGCTCTGCTACTGCTGTTGTTGCTACTACTACTAATGCTACTACTACTATAACTACTACTATTACTACCACAACTATTACTAGTAGTACTACTACTATTACTAATACTATTACTACATCTCTAACAACTACTAGAATAGCTACTACTATGACTGCTACAACTGCTACTACTGCTTCTACTTCTACTACTACTTGTACTACTACTACTACTACCCTTGCTATGACTACTTCTACTAATACAACAACAGCTCCTACTGTTACCATTATAGCTGCTACAACTACTACTACTTCAACTACTACTTATATTGCTACTACTACTACTTCTACTACTGCCACTACTACTCATACTACTACTACTCCTACTACTGCTACTGCTACCACTACTATTACTTTACATACTATAACGACTACTTCTGCTACTGCTACTGCTACGACTGCTATTACGTTACATACCATAACTACTCCTACTACTACAACTAGTAGTGTTTTCATTGCCGCTGCTACTAATGCTACTACTACTGAAGCTGCTACTCTTACTACTACTAATGTTACTACTAGCACAAGTACTCCTAATACTACAACTACTACTAGTACTTCGACTACTACTACTACCACAACTACTACTACAACAACTACTACTACTTCTACTATTGCTACCACTACTACTACTACTACTCATGCTGCTACGACTAATGCTACTAATGTTGCTACTACAACTACTATAACAACAACAACTACTACTACTACTACTACTACTGCTGCTACTACTACTACTCTTACTACTACTACTGCTACTACTACTATCAGAACTGCAATGGCAACTACTACTACTACTATTGTTGTTATTGCTGCTGCTACTACTGCTGCTATTGCTACTACTGCTGCTACTACTACTACTACTACTACTACTACTACTACTACTACTACTACTACTAATACTAATACTAGTGCTACTACTACTACTACTACTACTACTACTGTCGTTATTTCAGCTGCTACAACAACAACAACAACAACTACTGCTACTACTATTACTACTTGTATTACTACTCCAACTACTACTACTACAACAACAACAATAACTACTATTACCACAACTACTAGTACTACTACTACTACTACTACATCTACTACTACTTCAACAACTACTACTTCTATTGTTACTACAATAATTGCTAGTACTACTACTACTACTACTACTGCTACTATTACTACTACTACTACTACTACTTGTACTATTGCTACTGCTGCTACTACTACTCCGACAACAACGACAACTACTAGCACCACTACTTCTATTACCAGTACAACTAATACTACTACTACTACTATTGTTACTACTACTACTGTAACTACTACTTGTAGTAGTACTACTATTGCTGCAGCTGCTACAACTGCTACTACTTCTTCTACTACTGTTGTTGCTGTTGTTACCATAACTACTACTACCGCTGCTACTACTACTTCTATTACTACCAAAACATATAGTACTGCTACTGCTAACGCTACTACTACTGCTGCTGTTGCTACTACTGCTACTACTGTTGTCACTACCACTACTACTGCTGCTGCTGCCACTACTACTACTACTGCTGCTATTGGTACTACTAGTACTGCGCCTACGACTTCTAATACAACGACTACTACTATTGCAGCTTCAAGTACTACTACTGCTACTACTGTAGCTACTACTAAAACTATTGCTACTGTTGCTCTTGCTACTACTACCACTACTAACACTACTACTACATCTCTTACAAGTACTAGAACTGCTGCTACTACGACTCTTACTATGACTGCTACAACTATAGGTCCTACTATTACTATTACAGCTACTACTACTACTACTACTACTGCAACTACTACTACTACTCCTGTCATTGCTACTACTACTAGTACTCCTGCCATTGCTACTACTACTACTACTACAACTACTACTACTGCTGCTGCTGCTACTTCTACTACTGCTACTCTACTACTACTGACACTACTGCTACTACTCGTACTAATGCTGTTGTTGTTGTCGTTGTAGCTAGTACTAGTACAGCTATGACTACTTCTCCTACTCCTAATACAACTGTTACTACTATGGCTGCTACTACTACTGCTACTACTTCTGCTACTACTACTATTTGCACTACTGCTATGAATTTTTCTACTACTGCTACTTCCACTTCTCCTACTACTAATACTTCTAGTACTACTACAGCTACAACTACAATTGCAACTACTACAAGTAGTAGTACTACTACTGCAGCTACTACTACAAATTCTACTAATTCTTCTACCACAACAGCTACTGCTATGACCACCACTACTACTACTACTACCGCAACTACTGCACCTACTCCTATAGCTACTACTACTACTACCACAACTACTGCTCCTACTCCTATAGCTACTACTACTACTACTACTAATACGACTCCTCCTCCTATTGCTGATGTCACTACTACTACTTCTGCTACTACTATTGTTGTTGTTGCAGTCACTACAAATACTAATTCTACTACAAGTACTGCGGCTACGACTACTAATAGTACTACTACTACAACTGCAGCTTCGAGTACTGCAACTACTACTACCACTACTACTACTGCTGTTGCTGCTATTACTACTACTGCTGCTGCTTTTGTTGCTATTTCTACAAGTACTGGAACTACATCTACAACTAATACTACTACTTCTACTACTACGACTGCTACTACTACTGCCGCTTCTTCTACTTCTACTATTACTTTTTCTATGACTACTACTACTACAGCTACTGCTACTTATGCTATTACTATTACTCTTCCCAATATAGTTGCAGCTACTGCCTCGACTGCTACTGGTACAACTACTACTGTTACTACTACAGTTACTACTACTACTACTTCTGTAACTACTACTACTACTACTACTATTGCTAAAGCCACTACTGCTGCTACTACTACTCCTACTACTACTACTACTACTACGTCTACAACTACTCCTACTCCTAACACGACAGCTACTACTACGGTTACAACTACTACTAGTGCTACTACTGCTATTACTACTACTACTACTACCACTGCTACTACCACCATTACTATTGTTATTACTACAACTCGGCTGCTACTATTATTACTAATACTATTGCTACTACTGCAACAACTACTATTGATACTACTACTGCTCCTGCAGCTATTATTACAACTATTACCACTACTACTACTACAACTATTGCAACTATTACGCTGCTACTGCTACTACAACTGCTACTATTTTCACTACTACTATTGCTATTGCCTCGACTCTTGCTATTACTACTGCTGCTGCTACTATAATTACTACTATTATTGCAACTACTACTGTTACTCTTGCTATTACTACTATTACTGCTGCTATAATAACTACTACAACTTCTACTACTTGGTATGCTAAAACTGCTACAACTATTACTACAAATACTGCTACTGCTGCTGTTGTTGTTGTTGCTACTACTACTACAACAAGCACAACTTCTCCTACTACTACTACTTTAGCTACTACTACTACTACTATTACTACTACTACTACCACTACAACAATGACAACTAATACTACAACAATTTCTACGCCAAGTACTTCTGCCACTTGTACTACTGTTGTTGCTCCAAAAACTACTACTACTACTACATCAACTACTACAACAACGACAACAACAACTACTACTACTACAATTACTACTACTACTACTGACACTACTACTACTACTGACACTACTACTACTACTAATGCTACTAGACCTACTACTACAACTACTATTACTAGTATTACTGCTACTGCTACTATTAGTATTACTTCTACAACAGCTACTGCTACAACTAAAATAATTATTGTTGTTGTTACTACTACCAATACTACTACTACTACTACTACTATTACTACTACTACTACCACCACCACCACCACCACTACTACTGCTACTACTGCTACTACTGCAACTAATACTAATACTACAACTACTGCTATTGCTACTACTATTACTTCTACTACTACTAGTAGTACCACAACTACTCCTAGAATGACTACTAATCTACTACTAATACTACTACTACTACTACTACTCCTCCTGCTACTGCGACTACTACTACTACTACTATTACTAGTACTACTACTACTACTACAACCCGTGCTGTGACCCCTACTCCAACTCCTACTCCTACCACTCCTCTGACAAGTACAACTACTACAACTACTACAACTACCACTACTCCTACTACTACTACTACTATTTCTACTACTGCTACCACTACTCCTGCCACTCCTACTACTAATACTACTACTACTACTACTACTACTACTATTGTTGCAGCTGCTACTACTGCTACTACTTCTATTACTAGCACAACTTCTACTACGCCTACTCGAACTCGAACTGCTACTACTAGTATTACCACTACTCCAATTACTATTACTCAAACTCCTACCCTTACTACTGCTACTAATACTACTATAATTAATACTACTATTGCTACAACTACCACTACTACTACTCATGCTCCTGTCGCTACTACTACTACTACGCCTACTACAACTACTTCTACAACTACTCCGACTCCTACTCCAACTCGAACTGCTGCTAGAACTACTACAACTAGTACTACTACTGCTACTACTGCTACTCCTAGTCCAACCACTACAGTTACTTCTACACCTACGGCTAATACTACTAGTATTTCTATAATACTACTATTACTACTACAACATCTACTATTATAACTACTACTACTACTACTACTACCACTACTACTACTACTACTACTATTGCTAGTACTACTGCAACTACTATTATCACTAAATTGCTACAACTACTACTCCTTTTACTACGACTACAACTGTTGCTATTTTAACTACTACTACTACCATTACTACTACTACTGCTGCTGCTACTGCTACTACTACTACTGCTACTGCTACTGTTGGTACTACTACTACTACTAATACTACTATTACTACTAATGCTACTACTAATACTTATACTACTACTACTACTACTACAACTACTATAATGACTACTCATAATACTACTACTACTACTACTGCTGCTACTACTACTACTCCTACTACTACTACCACAATGACAACAACAACTACTACTACTGCTACTACAACTACAACTGCTACTACCACTACTACTACAATGACGTCAACAACTACAACTACACTATTACTGCTATAGCTTCTACTACTACTACTACTGCTACAACCCCTACTACTACTACGTCTTCTTCTATTACTACTACTACGTCTATTACTGCTGTTACAACTTCAATTACAATGGCTGCTCCTTCTAGTACTTCTACAACCCCTACTACTACTACTTTTACTCTTACTGCTACTTCTACTACTCCTACGACTACTACTGCTACCACAACTACTTCCACTCCTAGTACTTCTATTATTACTACTACTATTACTACTACCATTAATACTGCTACTGATACTATGACTACTACTACTACAACTAGTACCACTGCTACTATAACTACACCTACTACTTCACCTCCTTTTGCAAAAACTACTCCTACAACTAGTTATGCTACCTGTATTACTGCTAATGCTACTACTACCACTACTACTACTTCTCTTGCAACTACTACTACAACGACAACTACTACCACTACTACTGCTATTACTACTACTATGACTACTACTACTACTGCTACTACTACTACAACTACTCCTGCTACTATTGCTTCTTCTACTATCTCTACTACTACTAATACTGCTACGGCTACTACTACACTACTCCTACAACTTCAAATACTAGCACTACTACTACTCCAACAACTACTACTATTACTACTTTTAATACAACTACTGCTACTACTATTACTACTACAACTACTCTTTCTGCTACAACAACAACAACAACAACAA